>JAQFYG010004720.1:0-10712 GCA_034694325.1 Entomobrya corticalis | reverse complement strand
AGAGATAATTAAACAAATGCTATCTCTATATGCTAATCAGCTAAAACCTCTATTCCTCTGCTCCCGAATCCTGACACTTATAAAAAATTGGTATCAAATAATGGTATCAGAACTGCTTTTTTGCGCTAACTGCTGAAATTAAAGTACATGTTAAAAATAATGGACATGAGCCTTGTCATCTTCTTGCCTGTCTGGTCACGATTTCTCAAGATCTTGTATATAATGATAGCCTCCGAGTCGGGCATAGGAATATAAATTTCATTTTACAATATTGCGTTCAACCGCTTACATTTAAAAACTAATTTTCTGAAATACATTTTTGTTTGAACCAATTTTATGCTATATAGGTTTATACAATACGAGAAGATAACCGTTTTAGGCTTTGTTTGTTGCTTCATATAGATAAGCTTGAACAACTCAATAACCTTTTATTAACATTGTTTTTCTTTTCCTTATCTCATCTGCATATTTTTGCATGAAAACTGGGTTATCACAATTATCCATGACCAGTTGACTTTCAAGCATCAAACACTTAGCACTTTAAAAATAAATGTCAACAATGAAATTACTTCTTACGATAATCGGGCTCAGCGTTCTTCTGGGTTTGGCGACATCACAAAATTGTCGACCAGGACAGGTAAAAAATGACTTTGAAAGCCATATTTTGTTGGTACAAATTTTTTTAAAAAATATTGCTATAAATAGTAAAATATCCCTTTTTAGTTTGAATGTGAAAACGGAAGATGTATTCCTGGTTCATGGGTATGTGATGGTGACCAAGACACTGGTGATGGGAGTGACGAGCCAGAAAATCCAGATCTTTGTCCAACTTGCGAACCTGACTACCAAGTAATTATGATTTTTAATGAATATTGTGAATTTTAAAGTTACTATATTACAATATATATTTCAACATTTTCAGTTTTGGTGACACAATGGCAGGTGTATTCCGAGAGACAACGCTTGTAACGGCGCCAATGACTGTGGGGATATGAGCGATGAACCATCAGATCCTGATCAATGTCCCACCTGCGCTTAAGATGAAGTAAATTAAAAGTAATGTTTATTGTAAATTTAATAGCTCTTAATTATTAGAGCCTAAATTTAATTTTGATTTCATTTAACTTTAGTTTCGATGTGACAATGGTCGATGCATTTTCGGCAATTATGTGTGTGAGTACGATAATGACTGTCGTGATGGCAGTGATGAACGTCAAGACTGTCCACCTTGTCCGGCCGGCAGAGTAAGACGTTCACTTAAATTATTTAATTGTAATATAAATTTGTTTACTTGATTGTTTCAATTTTTTTAGGTCCCTTGTGACGTAGGAGATTGTATTCCTAAGGCGTATGTTTGCGATGGTAATGATTAACTTAAATTTGAAAAATAAATTGTCTTATGTTCATTTAAATATTTGTAAAATATTTATTCAAAGCGGAAACGACTGTTATGATTGGAGTGATGAAACTGAAGAGGCATGTCCTTGTCAAGATGATGAAATAAGATGTGATAAACCCGAACATCAAATTCTCCCTGGAACGTGTGGGTTAAAATTGTTCATTAATTTAAGCATCCAGTGAAAAATAGACAGGCTATAAGTCATAAGCTAATAAAATATTGAATTATTAATAGGCATTCCATCAGAATGCATCTGCGATGAAGACGGAATGTGGGACTGTCTGGGCGGTTCTGATGAAGCAAATTGTACTGTCGCACATGTTCATGCTAATCGGAAATCTGCAAAGGTAACCAGATTATTGAGAAAGTCACGAAAACCCCAGTGACCCCAAACCCAAAGTTCAACAAGTTTCTAAAAAATCATCAAAAGAGCTTGTTTTTTAAAACAGTCATACTCTATATCTTACAGTCTTTAATTTGTAGTTGTGGCAAAATGTGTGAACAAAGTGAGTAAAGAGTGATAACTAAATCAAATTCAGTTGAAATCGTCTCCACTTAATTATTAATGTTCAACTTATTGCATCTTGTTTTGTATTTATTATGTTTATAATTTAATATTTTGATATACTTTACACAATATTTTGACAACATACATATTAACAACGGAGGAACACAAAGTTTTTATCAATTGAGCTTTGATTGTGATATGATCGGGTGAGAGATGTTCGGACAGGTTTATCATCAAACAATGGAGCAAAAATGTGGTTGTCATCAAGTAAACGTTCAAATTTGATTTCTAGGTTTGATATGGAAACGAGCCTTCTAGGTTTTCTACAAAACGGTTATCAAATAATTAGATATTTGGCACACATATTTTTGAAATTACCTTGAGCTTGAAATGCCAATAAATCTTGAAACAAAATTTACTATACCAAACTGTTTGGTATTGCCTAACTAATTAAAGTTTCATCTTGTTGTACACAATTATTTTGAAAATAATTGGTTTCTCAAGAAATTGATTGTTCATTTCAGAACACTTAAAAATAATTATTTCTTTAAGAATAATGCTCAAATTTACGTTTTGCCCTGGAAAAAAAGTATTTGTTTTTATCGATTAGTATGCTTATTATATCATCAAATATTGACAGCTGTCAATCAAATAATAAAATCATATGTGTGAAAAAATTGACTGTTTATGATTTAAAGAAACAAATAAATAAAACGAATTTAACTTAGATCCCAATTTTAATATTTCAGTACCCTAAAAAGTTGAATGACAAACACGTAGTTATAACATGTTATCTTCGAATATATGTTATGTTGATGCCAGACTTGCCAGACAGTAATTACAATAATCTGACACTTATCTCATTTGATAACATTGCCGTTGATTCAATTTGACCTAAATCTTTTAAAAATAATTATTGGAAAAAATTGATGACTTAATTTATGTAATCATGCTTTGAATGTTGTGTGAAGTTATAAGTAAACATATAATTATAATCACATAAAAATTAAAATGAAGCTAATAATATTAATCGTTGAAGTTTGTGCCATATTTACATCTGCAGACTGCCAAAATTGAAGACCAAATCAGGTACCGTGAGTAACAAAATTTAATATCAATCCCAACTAAATATCACAAATTAATTTTCAATTTATATACTTTTGTAGTTTGAATGTGCCAACGGTCAATGTATTCCCAGAGATTACGCATGTGACGTTTACGTAGACTGTGATGATGGCAGTGATAAACCCGGAAATTCGGATATTTGTCCAGCTTGTGATCCAGATCAAGTAGGTTACCTTATAAAACCAAACCAAAACCAATACGCAGTTAATGTATAAAATTTACATATTTTTTCTCAACAGTTAAGATGCGACAACGGCTATTGTATTCCTGAAGATTATGTATGCGATGCTTACGATGATTGTAGAGACAATAGCGACGAACCAGATGATCCTGATCAATGTCCAGCATGTGAACCAGATGAGGTTCGTTACAAATTTAATGTTAAACAATGCATATAATCCATTTGCATGTTATTTGGACGAAAAACCTTTCAATTTTAAGTTCCGATGTGGCACCGGCGATTGTATTCCTGGCGACTGGATATGTAACTGATATCGAGACTGTGCTGACGGAAGTGACGAAAATTTAGACCCGGAGTCATGCCCAGCGTGTGAATCTTATGAAGTGAGTATTTATATAGAATGTCTAGTGGTCACAATTTTATTTCGTTTTTTTCTGAAACTTTTAGTTCCGTTGTGGCAGTGGACACTGTATTTACGATTGGTATGTCTGTGATGGCATTACAAATTGTGGTGATGGAAGTGACGAAAGAGAAAATCCTGACGACTGTCCAGCTTGCGAGTCGAATCAAGTAAATATGATTTCACTGTTATATTTTTAAAATTAACAATTATTTACCATGCTACTATGTAAATTTTTTTCTATAGTTTCGATGCGATATGGGATACTGTGTCCCAAAAGTCTATGTCTGTGATGGTCCAGAACATTGTCCAGATGGAAGCGATGAACCAACAAATCCTGAACTCTGTCCAGCTTGTAATTCCGACCAAGTAATTTAAAGATCGTTATAACAATAGTATACCAATTAAATGTTCTATTTTTAAAGAATGGCAATTTTTAAAATATCTTTTAGTTTCGTTGCGATAATGGACGCTGTATTTCATCTGATTTCGTATGCGACGGCACTCTTAATTGCCTGGACGGAAGTGATGAACCAGAAAATCCTGACTTTGGTCCGGCTTGTGACCCTGAATACGTAAAATAGCAATTAATAATTTATTATTACATATAGGCCGTATATTTTGTTGATAGAAATTTCACTTAGTCAGTCGAAGTATCCAGTAAAATGCAAAAAAAATATCCAAATTCCAGCAGTTTCGTTGTGACAATGGACGGTGCATTTGGGATCGTTATGTTTGTGATTTTGATAATGACTGTCGGGACGGAAGTGATGAGCGACAAGATTGTCCACCTTGTCCAGACAACAGAGTAAAGATGCATTGAATTTTCAAAAAAAATTAAGCAATTCATATAATTTTGAAAGAAAATATTAATTTTGAAACTGTGTTTTTATAGTTTGCGTGTACTATGGGCGGGTGTATATTGAATCAATTTACATGCGACGGTAGTAAAGATAAACACCAAATATTAAAACGGTAAGAATAGTTTTTATAAATATTTTGTTTAAATATTAGGACAAAACAACTGTTATGACTGGAGTGACGAAAGTGAAGAAGCTTGTCCTTGTTCAGATGATGAATTTCGTTGTGCTTCTTAAGATTTTCCTGGAGAAAATCCTACTGGACCATGTAAATTAAATGGATATATACAAAAATTAGTAATATTTGCACATTTTATTATTTAAAAGATCAAATATGACTTTATATGGAAATTTAATAGGTATTCCGGAAGAATTTGTTTGTGATCCAGACGGAATCTGGGATTGTAATGATGGCTCTGATGAGGCAAACTGTACAGTGACCAATTCAAATTCAATGCGTCGTGGAGCTTTTAAGAAAGCCAAATTCTTGCGAAAACAAAGAAAAATTTATCATCTTTCATCCAAACCCAAAGTAATCAAACTTTCCAATGCTACTATCAAAAACTTTATTACAAAAAGGAGCAAATATTATTACTATAAATTGTAATTTAGCTTATAACCAGCTATTTATTGTTTCATAATTATGAAATAAACTACTTCATAAATCATATGTGCAATATCAAATGCTATATGTAATGAAAAAATTCTTGGATCGAATTTTCAATTTTTGTTTACGTAGGATTGAAGAGCATCACATCTTACGTCTGAAAATTATACATTAAAGTCCGGTTACTATTCAAAGTTTTACGGTATGATGCTCCAAAGTCCAAAAAACACCGTTTTTCTGGCTTTTCCCAAAGCCGCTGGGGCTTGCATGTTTTGAAGTAAAGAGCTGAAAATTGGTCAAAATATGTTAATTGAACCTCTCTAGGGGCGTATTTTTGAATTTTGTTAAAATAAAATTTTTAACGCAAATTATTAATAAAAAATCGAAAAATAGGCTAATTACGCCGACTTCTTGAGAATGATTTATAGCGTCAAAAACAGCTAATTTTGAATCTTTTATGAATAATTCGCGTTAAAAGTTGTATTTTGACAAAATTCAAAAAGATGCCCCTAGAGATGTTCAATTAATATATTTTGACCAATTTTCAGCTCTTTACCTCAAAACGTGTAAGCCCCACCGGCTTTGGGACAAGCCAGAAAAACGGTGTTTTTTGGACTTTGGAGCATCATACCGTAAAACTTTGAATAGCAACCGGACCTTAAAGTATAATTTTAAGACGTAACTTTTGATGCTCGTCAATCCTACATAAACAAAAATAGAAAATTCGATCCAAGAATTTTTCATTACATATAACATTTGATATTGCACATATGTGAATTAATATTTGTATAAGAAGCATAGGAACCACAACTATAATCATAATTGTGTGATAAACCACTCTTGTTGTGTTAATGGCATTATCCTTCATACTGATAAGCACTGTCCACTCCTGTCTGGAATTCAATAAAAATGCATCAACAACAACTGTATTCACACTAAATAAACTCAACCTAATTATATTTTCAAAATTATATGGACAATTTATAATAGTAACCCATATCAAATATTGCAAAACACAAAGTAAGCTGCTTCAAACCTTATCTCAGTTTTTGTATCAGTAGTCATACTTTACGTATTTATATTAAAAATAATGAATCCAATTGAAGGTTATCATGACACTTGTCATGTTGTGCAAAATGTTCACCGTAGATATCGATTGTATATACGTTTCTTTACAAGCGTAGTGCACTTTTACACTTATTTGATGAACATCGGAATTCAGATATTGTTTAATTAAAAATATTTTCAATGCATTTATAATTAGTAAAATGAATTTAATTAAAGAATTTTCAGTTTTTTGTGTCTTCGTTGTGGCAGTGACGTCTCAAGATTGTTCTCCAGGTCAGGTAAATACTTACAAACAAAAAAAGCAGAAATTAGAATATTTTATATTAATATTATATGATTTTTAATATTTGATTTAAAAGTTTCAATGTGACAACGGAAAATGCATTCCCGAAAGATGGGTATGTGACGGCGACCAAGACTGTGGAGATGGAAGCGACGAGCCAGAAGATCCCAATCTTTGCCCAGACTGTGGACCTGACCAGGTAATTCACCATATTAATTGAATAAAAATTTAAAATAACATTTAAGTTTTCAAATTTAATATAAAAAAAAAATAATAAATTCATAATTTATTTTTAAATGCTCAGTTCCGATGTGACGATGCAACTTGTATACCTGCCAGTTATCTATGTGACGGAGATAGGGACTGTGCGGACGGTAGTGACGAGCCATCAGATCCTGATCTTTGTCCAGCTTGTGATGAATCCTTTCAAGTACAATGCTTCTATTAAAATCAAAATATAATTTAATAGTAAAAACCGGTTATAACAATATATTATTTAATTAATTTATAATTTTTATTTTATTGGTTCTTTTAGTATCGCTGTGATGACGGTAGTTGTATTAACGCCTATTTACTATGTGATGGGATTCGACACTGCAGAGATGGGAGCGATGAGCCCTCCAATCCTGACGATTGCCCAGCTTGTAACGACAACCAAGTAGATTTCTTCACTACTATTTAGTACTTAATTTGTGAAGAAAAAACTGTCATTTTAATGTAACTATTTTTTATGTAGTTTCGTTGTGACAATGGAAAATGTGTCCGAAGCGATTATGTCTGTGACTTTGACAATGACTGTCGCGACGGAAGTGATGAAAAACAGAACTGTCCTCCCTGTCCAGCAGATAGAGTACATTCAAGTACAATTATATTCTATGATTTAGTTATATATTTAACTTTAATTAAATTTAATTGTGGTTTTACAGTTTGAATGCTCTATTGGAGGATGTGTCGAAGACCGTTTGATATGCAATGGTAAACATACAAATATGAATTTATATTTCAAATAGCAGTTAAACTTCGATTATTGATGTACTATTTTGTTTCAAAAGGGCGCAATGACTGTTTTGACTGGAGTGATGAAGGTGACGATGCATGCCCGTGTTCGGATTCGGAGTTCCGTTGTGAGACTATAGAGGTGCCACCTGGTGACACGCCAAATCCACCTGGAAATTGTGAGTTGAGCATATAAATATTTAAAAAACATTTAAAATCTATAAAAACGAAAACAATATTTCTGTTAATCGTGTACATTAATTTGAATAGGTATTCCTGAAAACTTTGTTTGTGACCCTGAGCAAATTTGGGACTGTCCTGATGGCTCTGATGAAGCAAATTGTGACAAACACGCCAATTTAGGTCATATTATGAAAGTTAAAGCTCGTCGGAGTAGAAACTTTAAAAACATAATTAACAAAAATAATACTGTCATAGAAAAACATTAATCAAAATCAAAAAAGTGAAATGGTGTAATAAAAAATAAATTAGAAACACATCTTCTAGAGGTCAGACTTCTAAGTATTTATAACATTATTGCCACACGCGTGCAACTCGACAATTGAAATTATTGCTATACTATCAGATTACGTATTATCAAAAAAAATTGAGCGGATTTACTGATGTGTCACAAAATTAACTTTATTTTGAAATTTATGATTACTTGCATCATCCTTATGTCCCAACAAATTTCCGCATATCTAAATATCATAGTACACTGAACGCTCGTTATAAGGTACCGCAGTTTAAGAGATTTTTATCGGTAGAGATACATGTTAAAGTTTGTCTCCCTACGAAAATCCTTTGTTAAAGTCCATTATATCCGTTGTAGGGGAATATTCCTATTAAGGACGGTTTTGCTCCTTCCCTTTAACGTATGTCTGTGTTAAATAAGAGAGACTGCTAGTGGTTCTCTGTTTGAAAAAGAATGACTTCTACTTTTTAAGAAAAAAAAACTGTTGCTAGAATTTTTTATATTTCTTTTCCGTACATTCCTTTTCACCTTTCTCCACAAACGCTTCTGCAAAATTTTTCTTGAGAACTTGCACGAACAAGTTTACGAAGACGAATTTTTAAATAATTCCACGCACTACTGCATAAACAATACATTCAACTACTGTTTGTACTTTCTTCCCCAAGCTCTTCTAGGTCTTTTTACACATTCTAAAGATATCAACTACGTTGGCAGATCGCGCACGAAAAAAAAGCAAATGGAAAAGAATGACGACGAGAAAGTAGAAGAGAAAGCAGCTTGATAGCTTGATACATAGTAATGATGTAATGCACACAGGAACCTTCACTACGTATAGACGGTCGAAAAAAACTAACAGAGAAAAGTCTATTTTCTCCTTAAAATATAAATCGGTTCTTCAGTACGTTCCCTGGTTAAAAGATTACCAAAACTTAAACTTGCTAACTTGATTATGTTTTTTAAACTTGGAGAAAGTAATATCTTCTGGTGTATAATATATGATGTATGTACATAGACAATTTTACTTGTAAAAGCAGTTGTCACTGTTGTTCCTTCCTCGGTTCAAAAGAGGTCTTCATCTTTTATTTTATTGACAAGAAAATTCTTGAAATGTAGAAGAGAAAGCAGGAGAGAAAGTACATGTGTTCTATCCTCAGAATTTCCGGGCTTTTTGAATTAAAGAGACTCATGAACTTGTCTGTACAAAATGTTTTGTTTTTTCTTTTGGGATACTAAAAAGACAATGTTGTTTATTTGGAGGATATTAAGAGCTCCTTTTGTATTTCATGAGCAGATTTAATGTGAAAAGTTTAAAAAACTTTATGTAGATTGCGCCATACATCATATTTTCTGAAACAAATTGCTTCAATATTGTTTTTCATGAAATCGAATTTTTATTTTACTTTGCTCCATAAATTGCTGAAGCCCTTTATTTTATACAGGAAGCCATCTCCTATCTTGTCCAATAAAGTTAAATAATACAGCCATTTGTACTGATTGGGTGTGCCTTCATGTAATGGTTATATGTATTTTCATTATAAGTATTTTATTTTAATCCAAAAATAGGCTTTATTTAAACGCAAATATTACACAGTAGCGCCTCTTGGCAACATAATGAAATCATGATGATAGGATTACGTATCCGTCTAATAGTCAAATTTGAAAACGGCTTGACAGATGTCAACCATATTTGGTGTTCACACAGAACGGATCTAACGAAAATGTTAGTAAATTAATTAGTTAATTGTATATAAGTTCCCAAAATAAGTAAGCTAGTCATAATCGTCCAGTGTTTTTGCAATGCGGATATTTTTATTCAAATTTAAAAGCAGTAAATTTGAAACAAAGATTACTTAAGACATACATACATACAAATTAGAAACAAAAATGCATAAAAAGTAAGCATGTATTTAAAAGACTTGACTGTAATAAAAATCGATGGAAATACAAGCATTATATGTTGTTGTTTCGCTAAATTGCTATAAAGTTGGTGTTACATTTATTGCTATTTGAAAGTTTGTGAATAAAGTGAGATTTATAAACAAAATATAATAAATTTATAGGTATAACCCGACTGAATGATCAAAAAGTTACCATGTTTACCTTGAAAGAAAATCAATATGTAGTCTGATGACGATGAGTTAACAAATAATGTGTTTGACAAATTTCTCCTTTTAGAGTAATAAATTCAATTATTATTATCAGCGTCACTTAAGCTCTTATGTAAATTAAACGGTTTTTGGGTTTTGCTTGATTGGTCAACTGGTTATTTGTGATCCCAAAAATGGCTTTACATGCGCGTTTGCTGACGTGGAACTAATTAAACAGCAAGATATTAATTGACCAAGAGACACAAGTTTTAAGATTAAAATAAACAAACCCCGAAGTAAATAAAAACCCATCCAAGTGTAAAGCATCAAGTTTTGTAACCTGTTCTCTACAAATTGTATTTGAATTACAATTTGCAAGCAGTTGCAAAATAGCTTAACAAAAGTATAGACAAGGAGCAACTGCCGTTTTACAAAATGAAAAAATTTATTTTTGGAAAATTACGTGTACTTGCAATTTTGGTTGTACACATCGGCTTATATTTTGAAAGTTGTGAAACAATTGCAAAAAGTGTGACTTTATTTCCCTGGTTGAAATACAATGCCAGTTGGCATAACACTAGAAAATTTTCAAAATCGTCTTTACAATGGGCCACCAATTATAACAGGTACTCCGCTAAGAAAGTGCGTGTCACGAAAATAATGCTTTGGGGAACGGTGGTTGGGGTGTTTCATATTGCCCCATTTTGTCCAGCGCCGGATAAT
>JAQFYG010004719.1:0-10714 GCA_034694325.1 Entomobrya corticalis | reverse complement strand
AAAGAAGTGCTTTTCGATCTGTCTGCATTTCCTGGAAAACTTTTGATGTGGTTGGTTTCGTGATTAGCTCTCTCTCCACTATCACAGTTGACAGTTACCGTCGGTGCTATTCTTACAAAGGTAAATAAGTTTACTTATGACTTAAGCCGATAAAGTTGTTATTTATGTATTTTCCTCGTCAATTTTGGTTTTGCCATTTTGCAAAGATGACTAGGTTATTCAGTTCAGTACGACATGGTTTATAGTTATCCTACCTGCCTAGGCTTGGTATGTAGTTAGTCTAGTTAGTTACCTCATCATGTGTCATGTCTTCTTATGATCTCATGGGTTATAGATTAGATTTCATTTTCACAGATAAATTACCATTTATCCCTCCATTATTGTTGGTCGTCGTCGGTAAGGCACGTGTGATTTTTTATAAAATTAGTAAAATTACATTACATGAACATTTCAAACATGAAAATGCAAAGCAAAATATGTAGGAAAACGCAACGATTGTTTTAAAACGATAATCCGGTTCATTTAATTTGCAAAAATTCTAGATAAGAGATGCAACATTACCGTGCCAAAATTGCCAGTTTACAGTTTGTACAAAAATATATGCCTACTACTTTTGTCAAATTTCATTCACAGTAGTTTGAATTTTGAGTAAATAGAGCATGCATAAACAAATTATTAAACGTAGACTAAATTTATTGTATTTTGCATTAACTATTCAAGTAAGAAGTTTTACACCTGTCACCTGTGCAAAGTCTGTCTCTTTTCGGTTTCAAATATAATTTACGTTTAAATTGCTAATTTTGTCACTAATTTCCTTCCCCATCCAAAATCAGTACTCAGAGTACTCAGGCAGATCAAACATGATCTGCTGTCAGGCTCCAAATTCTCCATCATTAAAAGTGTACAATTTATTATGAAGTGTCACAGTCAGTTTAGGGTTATGTCATGTGTATTGAATGCAAAATTTATTTTACTGGAAAATGGGAAGGATGAAGGAAGTGATGTTCGTATTGTAATGTGTAATGAGCAGAAAATAGAACATCCATAAATAATTTTGTTTTATCAGCTTGTAACGCGTTTTTACAATATTTGATATACGTTAACAGATTTCAGCTGAATCAACAGCAAACGCAAATATCAAAAAGGATTTTGTAGTTTTGTATATTATTATTATAGCCGGGGGAAGCGCTACAAAAGCATTAACCGGTACACTTTTGAATATTAATTTTGTTTCCTGTTGTACCGTACCATCTTTATAGTCAAACCTAAAACATTATAGAGCTAATGCGTATAAAATCAGAATTAACAAAAACAAAGTATGTTGTATGTATTATTTTTTTCATTTCTAATGTAATTTCCAATCACACTAGTGAGACAATACTGTCGCATCCTAATTTTTTCAACCAAATATAGATTTGCCATTTCGTTTTGCTTTTGCTACTTTTTTGCATTTCGATTGATCAATCTATCAAGAATGTTTGTTTGTCTAACCTGAGCAATGTTTGCAGACGATAAAATCTAGACATATTTATAATATGTGTATTGAAATCTATAAAATTGTGACACGTCATACAATACAATGCTATAATAAAATATATGTACCAATAAACGATTAAACTAATCATTGTGTTTTTTCTTTGAACTTTTTGTATGTATAGGTTCACTTCAGATTGTAGGTTTTGCTAAATTCACAATTATTGATACTTGCTGTTGATTCGAGATTTGCTTCACTGCATTCAGCTGGCTCTTTTTATTACACGTTTACGTTGCATTCTTCACGGTCCGGGATCGAGAATTATTTCACGCTCCATTTAGCCCTTTAACAGTTAGGTAATTTCTAACGAGTAACATATTCAACCCATTTTCTGCTTGTATGTATGTGTTGATAATGCGGGTACTAAATTAAACATATAGTTGTTTGTGAGTTCATTTTTCTTATTACATTTTTATTTTAGGAATTAGTAAACTTTTAACAAGTTGTTATTGCAAAGATGGACATCCTGAATCTCACCACTCTTATTGAGCTAACATTTCTTCCTCTTGCCTTTGGAGCCTATTTCTTCTACATTTCGGGCCAAAAAGCTGTAACAGATCTCGTGCAAAATAAAGAGTTTTCAGCTTTTCAAAATGTTTATTTTCTTCCGTATTTTATGGCCTTGTTCTCCGACTGGCTCCAAGGACCCTACGTGTACAAGCTTTACAGCTATTATGGATTCCCTCAGGAACATATTGCCATTTTATACGTAGTGGGGTTCGCTTCAAGTGTAACGTTTGGAACAGCAACTGGTCCAATTGCTGACAAGTAAGAAAACTACATTCTTGGTATTATTTTTCATACTAACGAAAAAAATAATGACATATATTTATAGTAATATTTCTTGTGCGTTCACAGATTTGGAAGAAAGAAAATGGTTGTGATATTTTGCCTTTTGTATTCGGTATGCTGCCTAACTAAGCTGTTCCCCAATTTCTTCATTTTGCTTGTTGGAAGAATATTGGGAGGAATATCAACGTCAATTTTGTTCTCAGTATTTGAATCGTGGTACATTCACGAGCACACCATTACCTGGAAATATCCAATTGATTGGATTTCACTAACTTTTTCGAAAGCAACTTTTTTCAACGGCCTGTTGGCAATATTTGCTGGAATCGCCGCACAATCAACATCAGAATGGATGGAATTGGGCCCAGTGAGCCCTTTTCTAATTGCTATTCCGTTTCTCATAGTCGCAGCCATTCTTGTACACACAAATTGGACGGAAAACTATGGGGAAAGGGATTTACAGTGGTCGGGATCATGCTTGGAAGGATACAAGACCATCATGTCAAATAAAAAGATCCTGGCTCTTGGATTGGTACAATCTCTTTTTGAATCCAACATGTATATTTTTGTATTCCTGTGGACACCAGTGCTGGAACCTGGACATCCTCCGTTAGGCCTCACCTTTGCGAGTTTCATGGTGGCGATTATGATCGGATCATCCATTTATTCGATCCTATTGAAAAATAATATTAAGACGGAGGTTATTTTGCGGTATTGTTTGGCATTAATGGGAATCTCATTTATAGTTAGCAGTGTTACGAGCTCACCAGAATTCCAAAAGGAATTAGTTTACGTATCATTCTTGAGTTTTCTGTTGCTAGAAATATCTGTTGGAATGTATTTTCCATGTATTGGGCGACTAAGGGGTGAGACCATTCCAGATAATTTAAGGGCTAACATAATGAACTGGTTCCGTGTACCAATGAACATAATCACATGTGGTGCTTTGTTGGGAATGCACGCAACATCCCACGATGAAAGTAAAAGAGCAAACCAAGTTGTATTCATTTTATGTGCGTTATCATCCTTTTTAGGGTACTTACTTTCTGTTTCATTTTCAAAAATAATTCCAAAGTCAAATTCCACTGAAAGTTTTCTAAAGACTGAGAAAAACGATGTGAGCAATGCTTAAGTTAAGTTTATATTTTCCACAATTAATTAATTACATTAATGTCATTTAAAGGGCGTTCGTGGTGCTTTTATTTATTGTTTTAGTTGTTTCAGAGAGCTGCAGCTTTCTGACACAACTTACATGTCTTGAAACTGTTTTTTAATATTGTTGCGTAATTTTAGTTTTAGTAATTGTTTTTAAAAATATATCTTCAAGCAAAAGAGTGCGAGCATGAGCAAGAACGAGTTATCTATAGGTATGAACGTATATATCTTAGTACACTAACAAGAATAAGTTGAATAATTTTCAAAGCTCTCTAAATAATTAGACTTTTATTTTCTGCCTACAAGTTTTCATTTAACGTGCGTAAGTTGTACTCGTGTGTACTAAAAATTTAATTTCCACATTATTACAAATTATTGATAATTAAAGTAAAGAATAATACACTGCAACAATGTTTGAAGCATCTCAAGTATATGTAGGTATAGGCAGGTAGGTCTAGTTAGTCTAGTAAAAACAGAAATTGAAGTAAAAATATTGTTATTTATTATGGAATATCATTATGTGTACGCGTACAGTACAAAAATCAAGTACTTTTTATTTATTTATAACTTTATGTTCGGTACTGGTACTGAATAAATCGAATAATTTTGGGTTTTAAAATCGAAATTTGTTTTAAAACATTTATATACGTATATGCATATCCTTAAGATAAATAATAATATATAAATATATATCATCTTAGATTAGTAATCTAATCTTTCTTTCGCGAAAATCCTCATGCTAAGAATACTGCTGAATTCGTAACACAAGCAATGTTTTAATATTGGAAAAGATTACAATTGACTGTGACCATTAACAATCAGGTACATTCATAGAAAGCATCAAATGCATATGGAATTTGTCTTGTCTACTACTTTACTACCGGCAGACTGTTATGTTCAATAATTCTAAGCCTAACGCAACTGCCAGAATTGCATTAGTTGTTTATGTAAATTCCATTGATAGACTAAGGCTTAAAAAGTAGCACAAAAATTGGCGAAATGCTTTAAAGCACCCATTGTCCAATATCAGGTATAACAAAATTTGCTGGTTCCAGGAAAGTTTGTGGGTCCAAAAATTTAAACGTTTCACTAAGTTTTTGAAAGCTGTCCGCGGTGTCCACTCCGTTTGGTAGCCAGTTAATCAAAAATTCGACCCCGCTTTTTAAAAATAGTCCATTCAGTAGAGAACTTATCCCAGCAATTGTAACCTGTAGGTGACAAAGGATTAAAATGGTCAGAACAGCATATTCACGAACAATCGACAAATTCCATACGTATACAAACTCACCATGTCTGACTTCAGCAGAAAATGAAATTTACGCAAAGAAAGCTGACTAAATCCCTTTTGAAAGCTAATATTTGTAATGCGATTATTTTCTTTGATTGGCCATGGAAAGACGTTTTTAGGAGGTAGGCGAATTGAAAAGATTTTCAAAATTCTCAAGGCTGAAATTGACAAATTATTATTATATTTATTGAACCATTTCAATTGGTGATTAAAAATTAAGTAGAGTATTTACAAATCGGTTTTCAAGAGCCATGAAAGTAATTTAAACATTGGGTCTTATCAATACTCACATTCCAATTTTAGGATGCCTTTCTTTTTGACACCCTCCGCGATGTCACTTTCACTATTTCCCCCAAGAATACCCACATCAGATATATTTCTTCCACAAAACATCAGAACCTCCAAGTTTGGAAAGGCTTCATAAACTGCCAATAATTGTTTATCAGATGGCCCCCACTCTTCCACACAAAATGAAGTCAAGTTGGGAAAATTTTGTAGAACAAGAGGTATATTAATTGACCCATACTCATGATGATGATCAAGATCAATATCCAGTTTCAAATTCTTCACAGAGGGTCTGTGGGTATTTAATAGGACATCAACAACTACTTTTTCCAATGGAAGACTGTCTTCAAATGACAGTCTATTCCCAACAATCAATGTTAAATTTTCAAGCTTTGTAAAAAGAGGTTTAGTAAGGGGGATTTCTCCTGTCAAAACAATATCTCTGGCATTGTGGATATGAATAGAAGACAAATTTGTCAACTCGAGAGAAAAAATACCACATCTCAAAAATTCAGATTCGTCAAACCAGCCCACAGCTCTGTGAGCATACGACTTAATTCTGGAATACAAAAAATTCTCGATACTTGAAAAATTGGAGACACCATCCTTTTTCAAATCAACTACCCACTTCCCTGCTTGCCAATCCATTTGTTCATTGAGAAATTGGAAATTACGTTCTGAAAAATCGTCATAAGTTTGTACGCTACCTAGCATGAGATCAACAATTTTTATCCTCTTCCGTAAATATGACAGCAGTGGCCAAATAAAATACTTTAAATGTGTTCTTCCCCCAATGGACGTTTCCCACTCTGGGAAGTACCCCCACGAACCTACTTTCAGTAAATTCGTACACTTATTTAGTAGCTTGCCCATAAACTCGAATTCATAGTCGTCTTTCAAAAACTCAAAGGCAACAACGTCCAAATACTGTAATGCTCTCAAAACTAATAAAATTCGTTCGTCCTCTAAAATTGCATTTAATTTCTCCTCGCTAATTCCCTTCAGCATCATTGCATCTACTTTAAAAGATACTAGTTTTTGGCATTTTCTCAGCAAGTTTACGTGGCAAGAATTGGATAAGTCGAACCGATCCATTTCCAGAACCTCTATATGAGATGCATATTCCTCTGTGAACTCTGAAAATAGTCTGTTAAATGTCTGCACATATTGTCTTCGGCAACCAATATAATACAGCTCTGGTGGAAAGCGAAAGTTGCTCCATTTAATTTTATTGTCATTTTTGACAATGTTTTCAAGGTCCTTGAGATCTTTTGGTGTGACCTTCAAATGAATGAGAATGTCTGTGCTCCTTGTTATTATACTGTTTGTGGTCTTACAGCATCTCCTCAGAGCTTTCAAGTCAAAAGGATCATTGATATAGGACAAGATTTTTTCAAGGACCTGCATAGGTATATACAACAGAGTTTACTCAGTCATTACATCAATTATATCATGTTCTCTTACATTCTTCTCTGTTGACAATCACTAGAAATGAATGAAGTAAGCATAATTTTCATATCAATTTAGCTAAATTAACAAGCTGATATGTAGCTTAAATTATTTTACCAATATTGGCAGATCCAAAAGTGGAAATTCAACTGGATATGAAGATGGTTTGTCTAATTTTTGCGCTGCTACACTTGCCATTTTTATAGACACTGCAGTGTCTGCAGTCACATGTGACTGTCGTGCTGTGACTTGTGTAAGATACTTTTGTTTATTACAAGACATTAAAAGACAAGTTAATTTTTAGCACTTTCCCGACACTGTTTTGTGCAAATCTTCTCTAGATGTGAAGGAATATCTTGACTGTAAGATGTATAAGCTAGCTATTATCAGCTTCCTATTGAAATGAATTTTATTACACAGTCAAAGTGACAACTTGCAATGATAGTTTCCTATCCATTCTCTAATGGGCTTCATTGAGCTATATATTTTGCACCATGCATAATATATATTTTTTAAATGTGTATATAAATATAAGACTGAAGATGGTGCATTATGACAAATTCTGACGTATGGCTAAAGACATTATTTACTTAACTTTCTCTATTTATAATATAAACTAATTTTGCACCACATGTTCAGCATTGAACACATCGCACACGTCTGTTTACCCGTTTCTAAGTAAGAAGAAAGTCATTATGCAATGCAAAAGTGATCTGGATAAAGAACAAACCCAACATGGTACATATGATGAGTGTTAGTATGTATAAGGCACGTCACGTCAGTATGTTTACGCTGCTGACATAATCCAGACTATCCAGAGAGGATTGGAAAGGGTTGAGTTGTGAATCAACAGACAGACTATCATCGTTTTACGTAGTGTTCACGAGCTAGACTAAAAGCAATAAAATCGCTAATTGTTTACAAAAGTCGTTAACGACTAAACAAACCACAGATGCGCCGAACAATGTAGTCGGAGAAGCCGGGAATAATATATATTAGCTTACACTCCATATTCTGTGAAGCTGTATATATGTTTAGTTGATTTCCATTAATATTATCTTCTTCCGAGGTCACTGCATGGAAGCTGGATTGGAAACCGACCAGCAATATGCTAGGTATTCTTACTTTACTAACTAAATCATCAATCAGCATGCACAACTTTAATTCTAGAAATGAATAATTGCATTAGTGGAAAATCTTTTCCGAATTTTTTAAAAATTGTAACATGACACTTCAGAAAACAACAAGGTTGTTCTTTTCGTTATTGCTTGTCTCAGTCTGTACCAAAAACCATATTGACTATGCCTATCTGCAATTTCTTGCAGGACCCTTTATTATAACCTATTATGTATGCCTGTATTCGTATAATAGGCAGGTAGGTACACGCCTCCAACATAAACCTAAAACTACAATCGCTTTCTTTGCTGACCTTGTTTGTGAGATTACATCGAGCATCTTCTTGGCTGCACGTACTTTCGTTGATGCAATTTCTATTATTGAAATCTCACTTTTTGAG
Organism: Entomobrya corticalis; assembly: GCA_034694325.1. Classification (NCBI taxonomy): domain Eukaryota; kingdom Metazoa; phylum Arthropoda; class Collembola; order Entomobryomorpha; family Entomobryidae; genus Entomobrya; species Entomobrya corticalis. Next base: position 2,698 of record JAQFYG010004719.1, on the reverse strand, counting down.
CATGCTTACATGAAACATGTTTTATTCGAGATACTCATATTCAATATTGAAAAAGTATCATGCTTCATATATTAAGACACATTGCATGAAAAATTTCAAAGGCAAGTGGACTGCAAAAAGATGCTATTTGCATTCGTTCTTTCAGTCGCCATCCTGCATCCCCGTCATAGTTCATTCGCATCGCTGGCAGGGCTTTCAGATCGCTGGTAGTAGAGTACTTACAATTCAACTTCAGCCAAATTATTATGGCATTTTTTACTTTCACTGAAAGTGACAACTGATTACGTGTTTATTCTAGTGACGTGTTTCATTGTTTGCATTTAAAAACCAAACAACATACTTTTTTCATTTGTACAGATTTTTGTACTGTGCGTGCATATAGTTAAAGCCTATTTTTCTCTTTTGTAAGTACCCACATTTTTGCCAAAATCATGAAAGAGTACTTGGAATTAAGAACTGGACAGAAAATGCCAATTGTTGGGCTAGGAACTGGAAAATTGGGACAGGTAAAGTAGCCAAACTACATTTTAACAGAAGGGCAAATAAAATAACGGAGTAAGTGACAGAATTTAATTTTCACGCTGGATCATTTTAGGGCCCAGGAGGTCAAGACGAGGTAGATAAAGTTGTTGAATGTGCTTTAGGTAAGACCTCATAATTTTGACTGTTGAAAATATTTTACTGTGTTATTTGCATATTAATTACTATGTTTTATCCTGAAATTTGCAACAGAGCTCGGATACAGACATTTTGACACAGCGACAAGATATGGAAATGAAGATTTACTGGGTAAAGCTCTAAGCAAATGGATAAGAGATGAAAGAGCACGTAGAGAAGAACTGTTCATTGTTACAAAAGTAAGCTATTTTTTTGAAGATTTCAACTTGAAACTCGGTACAACTGTAGATTAGTAGCGAGTCAACTTTTACTGTTCTTTTTAATTAGGATGTTTATTTTCATTTTGAAACGAATAAAATAGCTTCCTGTTAATGGAATGCACAGGGATTTGGTGCCTCAGTTTCTGGATTCTTCACTAAAACGACTGCGCATGGATTATGTAGACCTTTATTTAATTCACTGGCCAATCGGTTTACAATTCGTTGCAGAAGATGAATTCACTCCAAAAGGAGAAAATGGCCAATTGCTATTTGATAGCTCAACTGATATAATTGGGATTTGGGAGGCTATGGAAAGCATGGTGGATTGTGGTAAAGCAAAATCGATTGGGCTCTCCAATTTTAACGAGGAACAAATTGAAAGAATATTAAAGTCATGTCGAATACCACCCGCTAACCTTCAAGTACGCATTTAAGTTTTTTAAAGATTGTGGTCAAATATTTAACAATATATTTTCTAAATAGCTTCTGCATATACATGACTATGAAATTATTTTCATGATCAAGGTTGAGGTTCATGCATACTGCCAGCAAAAAGCATTACGTGAATTTTGCCATCGTAATGATATCCAAGTTTGCGCATATGCTCCACTGGCTTCCCCATTTCGCCGTAATTACCCAAACGCAGCAGAATTGTAAGTCGGGATTTGGATTGATTTAGTTCTGGATATAATGATTGGTTATATGCTAATTATTTGTGAATATGTAATGTTGAGAAATAACGCATTATTTTTTACTTTAGGAATATTCCTGCTGTTTTGGAAGATGAAACAGTTCGGGACATTGCAAGATATCATGGAAAAACAAACTCGCAGATATTGCTTCGCTACCTAGTGCAAGCACTATGTACCGCTGTCATTCCAAAAACATGCAATCTAAAACGATTACGAGAAAACATAGAGGTTTTATAATTTATTTATACAATTTATTTATGAAACTCAATCAAATTCTCTGGATATGATAACCGCGATGAATCTTTGCTTATACTGTACAAAATAGATTATGCGATGTGCTTTACTAACTTGTTGTTTTCCAAATCGACATGACATGCGTAGCTGCTGTTTCTAATAAAATGTTGAATGCATTCCAGATTTTTGATTTTGAGTTAACAAGCCAAGATATTGCACGCCTTCGAGACCTTGACAAAGGAGAAAATGGAAGGACTTGGCACGCCTTTGATGGGTATAAAAAATTAGAACATTATTTATGTTTATATGCAACAATACCATCTAGTATAATATAAGTGTCTTTTAGTGCAACGGAGCATCCCGAATGTCCTTTTTGAAAGTATTGACTGACCATTTCACTAATGACCATCTACCCACGGAGTCGTTTACGCATCCTTAAAGTTCCTTTAAATATTTTAAAATAGTTAAACATAATTATACTAGCTGAATTCAACATAACACCGTTGACTTACATACTTAATAGAAAGCTTGAAAGCTCGTTATATTTAATCGTATTATTTTTGCATGCTCGTTGGATGAGAACAAAAAGAATTTAATAAATATAGATTCAGAGAGAGATCCAGAGATTCCAAAACTATGCTGCCTATATGATTATTCATTTTTTCCTTACCGGTTAATGTATGTGCATAATATAAAGGCGATGAAATAATGCCTCATTCTCTAAAATTCATTTGTACATCTGATGATTGCGTGAAACTATTTTTGTTTGTAGGTGATGATGTAGACAATGACAGTTATAATTCGCACCATGCTTCTTTTCTCACTTCCATCCAGTATGGAAACAAAAATGGAGAATGGCATATAGTAGGTCAAGCCAAGTAATTACACATCAGA
>JAQFYG010004718.1:0-10715 GCA_034694325.1 Entomobrya corticalis | reverse complement strand
ACACACAGCAAGAAGTTGATACTGCCTGGCTAAATTAAAATGGCTTTTACATACTACACTACTACTGCGTACGCACAACATCAGTGTTGATATTACAAGTTGACCATTCGTGTTTAAACGGTAAAGGCACAACGGATAGCAGCTGGTAGAGGTTTTCTTGTGTAATTATTTTGATTTGGATCCTAACTATGAGCTTCGAGGGTGAGTAGTAGCAAGTGGTAGTCTTCAGAAGGTATTACTGTTGTATATTCTTAAATGAGCACAGCAAGTGTTTGGTTGTGTCCCAGTAATGACAGAGCTAGGGCTGCGATGTCCGACTTAAGGGTGCCTTTTTTAATCAGTTCATGTGGTATCTGATTTAATCGGCAAGTACTGAGAGCTCTAGAATAGATCATACTAATTGCAATACGATGTTGAACTTTGGCCAGCAGAGATATAACTGAGTATGTGTTGTCCAATGTGTTGTTCATTTGATGTGGATTTTTCTAGACCTTTTTGACTTCATTGGAGTAATTCAAGATCAGGGCTCGAGATTGTACAGCTGCATTGTGTTCTGTGTTGAGTTGTCCTTTGAGATTTTGAACTAGCCCTTCGAGATTCTTTTCACTGTTCGCAACATCGGTTACCATTTGGCTGGTAGAGAATGACCAGCACCAATGGCCGAAGTCCGCAACAAAGTCTAGGGCGCGCTTTGATTTAGGTTCTGTAGTGAGGTCATCCATAGATGGAAGTTTGTTGTTGATAAGGTTGAGTGTGTCCTTGAGGATTGTCTGCACGTGATCAGGAAAGGCACACAGGGATTCCGTGCAACTGTAGTTGGTTAGTATGTTATTATTCACGTCTGTGAGAGGAAATTCGTAAATTAAGTTAGCAGTGGCCTCGTAAAAAATCTTGTTGATTTTCTCAGTGTGTCAACTGAATCAAAGGAGAACTGTCTTCGGCTGCCACGGTTGTCAAGTACGCAAGAAAAATTAGGGCCCGTTTTTTCATTTTGAGTATTTGACTACTCTCCTTGGTCTTAAGTTGTAGTTGGCAGTTGGAGCTGAGTGAGGTTTGTCTGCAGTGTGGTTAGATGAGATTAAACCGGCTGGTTTATCTGGTATGTTCACTGTAATGTTGGCAGCGTAGGTGGCAATGAGCAATGGGGCGGCTGCTTTGCTGGAGTCAATGCTTGGTTCGGTGATTGCCACTGAGTTGAGAGTTGTGACGTCAGGAGTTAAGACGGAGAGGAGTGGAGTTGAGAGAGCTGCTAGCGGTTTAGCGGCTTGGTCGAGACTGACTCCTGATTGAGAGATACTGCTGCCTTTTATACTTTGTGTTGTTTCAGTGATCACGTTCTAGTGTCGTGACTGATCACGCAGCAACGGAGTGAACGGTGAGGCAGTGATCACGTTCTCGTGTCGTGACTGATCACGCAGCAACGTAGTGATCGGTGAGTCAGTGCTCACGTTCTCGTGTCGTGACTGATCACGTAACGACGTAGTGATCGGTGAGTCAGTGATCACGTTTTCGTGTCCTGACTGATCACGCAGCAACGGAGTGATCGGTGAGTCAAAGATCACGTTTTCGTGTCGTGACTGATCACGAAGCAACGGAGTGATCGGTGGGTCATAGATCACGATTTCGTGTCGTGACTGACCACGCAGCAACGGAGTGATCGGTGAGGGTTGAAGTAAGGTTGAGTTTTTTATACACTCACTCACGCTCACTCTCACTCACTCAACCACGTCACTCATTTGGCAATAATTAAATCATATTTGATTGATTTCAGGTCAGGTTATGTTAGATTACGCTAAAGTAGGGTTCGTTGATTGGGCTTTACCTAACCTAACCTTACCTGAAATTAATCAAATATGCTTAAGAAAAAGGCTAATGAGTGAGTTTGGTTGAGTGAGTGTGAGTGAGCGTTAAAGCCCTCAACCTTACTTCAACCATCGGTGAGTCATCACGCTGAAAAAATGGTTTGAGTCTTTCCACGTGAACAACTTGGCGGTGGGTCTTGCGACCTTGACGTGATTCGATGTTATAGTTAACGTCATCGGTTGCTGATTTGGTGTGTGGCACCTTACAATGGTGTATGGTCCATAGAAGTTAGCTTTAAATAGCTTTTTGGATTTTCCACGAACGTTGCGAGAACGTCTTAGTAGAACTTGATCGCCTATGTTATATGATTTATACGTGCGTTTCATATTATGATATTAAGCGTGGGTTTGTTGTTTTTCCTTGAGTCTGCAAGCCACTTGTTTTAGTCGTTCAGCGATTTCAGCTACTAAACAGTAATTTGGTAGTCCTAGATCTACCTCAGCTGGTAGAGTGGGTTCATGTCCATACAGCAAAAAGTGAGGAGAAAAGCGGTGGCCTTCATGTATGCTTGAGTTGATGGCGAACTGAATGTGTGGAAGGAAGAGAGACCAGTCGTTCTTGTTGGAGGTAACACAGTAACTCATGACGTCAGTGATGACCGCGTGAGCTCTTTCACAAGCTCCATTAACTGCTGGATGCTGGGTGGTAACTTGTAGTTTTAGATGGGTGATGCCTAGAAGTTTGTTGAGTTCTTCCATCAGATCGCCAGTGAAGGAGGATCTTAAGTCCGTTAGGAGGTTGAATGGTGTTCCATGGCGTAGAAATATACGCTGAGCAGGAAATTTGGCAACTTATTCAGCGGTTCCATTCTTCAGGGCACCACATTCCAAGTAACGTGTGGTCATGTCGGTAACTGTTATTATGTGTTGCTCGTTCCATTTTCTTCTTGTGAAAGGACCCATTAGGTCACATGCGATGAAGCTGAATGCGCGTTCGGGAAAAGACATTGGTTGAAGGAGTCCGCTTGGCTTCTTCATTGGAAGTTTCTTTCATCGTTTCATTCCGGGCCAAAAGAATCGAGCACGGATCTTGTGTAATGTTTTGTTGATGCCTTGGTGGCTGGATATTGGGTCATCGTGACATTGTTGTAAGATTGAAGATTTCGGAATCACAGGAACAGGATTCTCCTGACGAGATGGTTGATAGAGTAGGAGTCCACTGTGGATGAAACACCGCTTGAGCTGGCCTGTGGTCTTGTTATTGGCAGAATTATTGATGATGAGAATAATGTCCAGATCTGCAGATTGTAAACCATGCAGATCGATTTCAACAAATTTAGGGATAGGCAGATCCACGACGTTGGGATTTTCCACTGGAGCTTCATCCACGGGTAAGCGCGTCAGCTACAGCTTGAGCCGTGGCTAATACGTGATGAAGTTCAACATCGTACTCGTCAAGACATAGGAGAAGTCGGACCAACTTAGCTGGAAGATGGTTCTTCGGTCCTTTGTGTAAGTATGTCAGAGCGCTGTGGTTGGTATAGACTTTGACTTTCCTGCCAAACACATACGGACGTAGTTTCTGTAGGCTTCATGCCATGGCGAGTGTTTCCAACATTGAAATTGAGTATTTTTTTTCGGTATCATTGAGAGCTCGGCTTACGAAGCACACGGGTCGTTCTATTTCTTCTTGTATGGTGCTGAGGCTACAGCCTAGACCAATTGTGGATGCATCACAACGTATGATTAAGGGATCTCCTGGGATATAATGAGCGAGACAAGGAGCAGTTAGCTGTTGCTCTGTGTCACCAAGAAACAAAGAAAGAAACTCAGAAAGAAAGGACGAAGTAGCCTTTGATAAAGCGTCGGAAACAGCCAAAGAATCCAAGAAGTCGAGACAGCTCCTTTTTGGTTTTAGCGGTTTGCATCTTGGACAATCCAGCGATGTGCTCGTCAGTAGGTAGTATTCCATGACGGTTGGCTTTAAAGCCTAAGACGCGTGTTTCAGACTGAATTAATTTGCACTTAGAAGCTTTGAACATATGCGTCTTTTGTTTTGGAAAACACGCATATGTCGTCAATGAAGACTGTGGAACTGTCATCAATTAGCGATCCAAGTGTGATACTGATGAGTACCGCAAAGACTGTGGGACAGGTTCTTGCTCCTAAAGGTATCACTGTCCAATGATAAAAAATTTCCCTCGTTGCAAAGGCGGTTTTCTCCTTGCCTTCCTCGTCCACTGAAATTTGGTGGAAACCCGAAACTAAATCCAAAGTTGCTATAAATTGGGCTCCGCGTCATTTTTGAAGCATGTTATCAATCTTGGGTAGTGGAAAGACAGATGTGGACAGTTGAAAAGGTTGAGTCGACGGTAGTGTAACACCATGCGGAAGGTCACCTTGTCCGTTAGCGTCACGATTAGGAACTAGAAATGGAGCAGAGCACCATGGTGAACTACTCTTTTTTATTAGGCCTTTCTGGAAGAGTTGCTTGCAATTGTCATCAATGATTTCATTTTCACGGTCGTTTAAAGGAAATGGCTTGTTGCAAAAAAGTCTTGCAGAACCGGTTTCAATGTGGAATTTGAAGTTTATACTGCGATCTTTGGTTCGGACGGAAGGCCAAGACATAATAGCTCTGGCGTATGAGTGAAAGAAGCGTTTTCTTCCTTCGACAGAGACATCTGGTCCAATGGATATTGATTGCATGTTTTTAGTAATAGTATCTTCATCATCAAAATTATTTTAGTAATAGTGATGGCGTTGATGCATGTTTCTTCCATAAGCTGTAGCGATAAAACATCGCTGTCGAAAATTATGTTGGAGACTTTTCTAATTCTGATATCCGGATCAAGTGTTTTTATTTGATCGGTGGTATTGGTGACAAAGACTTTGGTGGTGTCTGAGGAAACCATCATTAAAAGGAACAAGAATTCCATTTGATTTAAAAAGGTGTGTCGTAGGTGTGATAACAGCAATCTTGTCTGGTAGAAAGCCAGTGGTAATAACAGGTACTGCTGTTTTGCTTTGTGGAGGAAGCTTGGTAGTTTTAGCGACACGGAGAAACCAGATTGGCAGTTTTGGTGACGAGAAGACTTGGTTAATAACGGCTGCGGCTTTTGGCGTTAAATGCTTTGATGGTAGTTCGACATTAGCAGAAGTAGGTGAAGTCGGTTAAAGTGCGGAAGGAACTTGACTTTTGAATAGCTGGTTTGGCATGTTCATTTATTTTGGAAACGGAAATGACGGTGTCCAGTCCAAGTTTGTACATTAGACTTGTTTAGGGGAGATAAAAGGAATGTTTCCAAGAAAACGTGAAGAGATAATGTTAGCAGAAATGTCCAGAGTACACTGGAAGCGCTCGGCAAAGTCATATCGAAGTAAAATTTCAGATTTTGGTGAATCAACAATGAGGCGCGGATAAGTGATATTGTTGTTGTGAATGGTAATGTCCACTAATGCGTATTAGTCGTCAGTAATTACATTTCCGGAATAAGACTTAAGGAGTAAGTGGTGGTTACGGAGACGCGGAAAATCCTTAACTAAGTCTTTGCTAATAAGACTCGATACGACTCCGCTATCAAAGATTGTTGGATAAACTTTCCTATTTACAGTGATTTCTAGAGTCGGACTTTGACTGGTCAGGATTGTGCCGTCCGGTTTACTGACAAGTTGATAAGGGTATAATATTTCCGTAGTTTGAGAAGATGTAGGCATTTTCCTGAACAAAAACTGGTGGTGCAGGAGAGGTTGAGCCAAACGTTGCAGTGGTTAGGAAAGTAGGTGACTCGTCGAGTAGACTCCGCCACCGTGTCCTCTGCAGCAGAACATGGCGGCGCTGCAAAGGTTCTGTAAGGCACGACAACCCGCTAAGGTATGGTTAGGTCGCTGGCAGAAAATAGTTCTACCAGGAAGTGTTGGTTGACGGTCGCGAGAATAAGATCGCTGCTCGTTGGGGGTGAATTTATTGTGAAGGCGGTTACAGCGGCGACGGTCGTCGTCGGACATGAAAGATAATGACGATGAACTGAGACATGAACAAGAACACAGACTTTGTAGTGCAATAAAACTCGTCAAAATCTGACTAAAATATTATAGAAAACTTGAATTAGATTGGGAATATATTTTTAAAATTTGTTAAGAAATGATGGCTACATGTAGCACTATAGATGTTGAGACATACTCCGATAGAGGGGAAAGACACTGCATTCTCCACTATCTGTCACGTATGATTGTTTTCGTATGTGTATTTTAAAGAGAAACTTTGTAAAAAGATGATAAGCTATTAAGCAGTGCAAAACTGCACTATATCTAAAAAGTGAAATGTATGCACTCGCAAAACAAAAGTAATGAATGAAGAACGTGACGTTTGAGTAATATCTGAAGAGAAGCTCAGGTGTTGTTTTCAAGAAATGAAGTGTGACTTTATTGTCATATTCAAAACCTTTTTATACTTTTACAGAAATGCTTTAAAGATAATATTATGCATAAGTACAAACATAACAAGATTGATCATGCTCAACGAGCTTGATTAATGAGTGCTGGACTCATGATACGTTTACGCAGGTGTGTGAACTTGAAGAAAACAAATGTAACTTTATATATATAATAAGGATGCAAAGGGTAGTTATAAATTTAGCAAATAAAATACAACTTATAATATAATTATAAACTTGAGCTAAATTCTCTCTATATACATATATTTGAATAATGTTTTGATGTATTCATATACGTCACACTACGCAGGTGGGAGATAGAGCCTTCCTTGGAGGATAAGTGCATAACTGTGCTTGATGTGTTGTGGAACAAGAAGGATGGCACGCTGCAGTTTGATTGCAGTAACCCCGTCAGCAAAATGTCAGCAACTGCCACCAAACGTAACTTGCATAAGTTACTCAACATGTCATTTGATCAACTCGGCCTGGCATCTCCATTCACCGTGATAGGAAAGGTCCTATTAAAAAAGGTGTACCTGCAGGAAAAGATAGGATGGGATCAACCTCTCAATGATCAACACAGCGAAGAATTTGAATTATGGAAATTTCAATTTCAAAACTTACCTGAAATTATTATCCCTCGTCAAAACCACGCCAAAATTGAAGAAGCCTGGATATCCACGCATTTTGTTTGCGATTCGAGCAAAGACTGTTTTTCAACCGCAGTTTTCCTCCGTGTTGATAATGGCAAAATTGTGTCCGTGTCACTGGTCCAGTCTAAGACCAGAGTCAGCCCAAAGAAAGTAGTAACAATCCCTCGACTAGAACTATTCACTTGCCTCATTGGAGCACGGCTGGTGACGTCGATCCAGGTTAATATGCAGTTGTCGGTGCCTACATTTTTTTGGAGTGATTCCAGCACCACCATAACCTGGATAAAAAGTCAAGAAAATTGGGCAACATTTGTCAACAATTGTGTTGTCCAAATAAGGAAATTTACAAAACCAAAACAATCGAATCACGTATGCCCTGCAAAAAAGCTGTTGGAAAATCATTGATGGGATGAACCTACCTGTCCCTATCAACCAGAAGTAGAATGGCACATCAACAAGATGGTAGAAGCAGATGAGGCTGAAGTAAGCCAGAACGAAAGAAGACGATCGCGTCAGCTGTCAACACTAACACACAAGAAAACACACTGAAAACAAGCCTCATGAAGATTTCCAGCTATACCAAAATTTTGCGTGTGTTAGCCTACAGTCTTCGCTTCATTGGAAGGGTCCAAAAGGCAGTGGTGATGGTGGAAGAACTAATCACAGAAGAAATAACGTCAGCAGAAAAGATCCTTTTCAAGGTTATCCAAGCTAACTGGAAGCAAGATAATTTGAAGAAGTTGAATGTGATTCGGGGACCTGATGCCTTGTTACGCCTTAAAACAAGGATGGTTTATGGAGAAACACCTCACCACTTCAAATTTCCAATTGCGTGACCTGGGAAACATGCACTCGTGAAGGCGCTCATCCTTCATGAGCATCAGATGCAGTCTCATGCCGGAATTCAATTTATCCAATCACATCTGAGAGAAAGATTTCGGATTTTGAAATCTAGACATTCCATCCGCAACGTCGTCCATAGTTGCACCATTTGTCGTCGCCACCTTGCTCGTCGCGTCCAGGTTCCCGAAGCTCCTCCACCCTTAGAGCGAATAAACCAGACAAAAGCATTCTCAGTTATTTTCGTCGACGTCACTGGTCCCCTTTTTATTTAAAAAGGGAAGATAATATGGATACTTTTACTCACCTGTGGAGTTTACAGAGCTGTGCACATGGAGCTCCTACCAAGTCTGTCAACTGAGGCTTTCCTCATGGCCTTCCAAAAGTTTGTGGCTCGTCGTTAACCGCACAAACGTTACGGGAGCAAGCAACCTGCTTCAGAGCAGGAAGTGGGATGAGGTGCAGCGGTACGCCAGTCTCCACAGGATCAAATCGAGGTTTAACCCCCCGTCAGCAGCGTGGTGGGGAGGACGGTGGGAGCGTCGCATTGGCCTCATCAAGCAGATGAATAGACGCACCTTGGGTCACCGTATCATCAAGGTTGCTCATCTGGACGTCCTGCAAGGTGAAATCGAAGCGACAATGAACGATCGCCCACTCACATATTTGTCAGAAGATCCAGATGATATTTGACTGCTCACACCAACACACTGCCTTCAAGATCTTCCCGTAGCTGCCATCCTTGCCAGAAATGAAGTTGGTTGCCGAAAAGCAGTTCCGCCTCAACCTCACGAAACTCCACAAAAAAAGCTGTCTTGTGCAAATGGCTCCGGAGTACAAGGTATAAGGATTATCTGGGACCTCTGGTACACCGGGGTGGAGGAGGAGGAGCTGCTTTAGAACCACAACCTGGAGACGTGGTGTTGGTGAAAGTTGAAACCTCAAAGAAACTCGACTGGCCGATGGGTGTTATCTTGGAGACTTTCGTTGGTGCAGAGAGGCAGTCATGAGCAGCCCGCATCAAGACTACCAACGGGATTATAGTACGCTCGTTCCAGCGAGCGTTCTCTACGCTTTTTCCATTGGAAATTGGTACCAGTCAGCCATCACAACAGCTAGACAATTAACGGCATCCAGCACCTAAAAAAATAAATAAATAAATTTATACATATTTATTTGATTTATTTTTAAAAATTTGTTGTGTTTGCCACACTCGTATTTCCTTACCTTCCTTATCCTACTTGACGGGCTGGGCTATAGACGCTCACGTCCCGGGTCTCACCTAATTTACCTTTCTTTGTGTGATTTCCTTCCGGTTTAATTTCTGTGATTGATGAATCTCGTTTAGTGTTAATTAATGTAATTCACAGGTGAGAGTATGTTCCGATTCATCATAAAATCTCAAAAAATGGTACTTCTATTTTTCTTGTCTCATGTTCACTTTCAACCTTGAACCTTAGTTATCAGTTCACAGAATATTCTCGCTCCGTGTGTGGAGCCTAATTGGTTGAAGTTATGCTAATTTTGTAAAACCACTAGTTGAATATTTTTTCATGGTTACTCTCAAACCCCTGAAAATTGTGATTCAGCCTGAAATGAAGTCTACTGTGTTTGAGACAGGCGGTAAAATTTTTGCTATGCTTTTGGTTCGACACAGCCCACAAATATTCTTACTTTAATCCTCTGCTGCTGGAGCTGACAAATTCACTTACCCACAGTCAACTGTCTAGAGCTCATGCCTCTTTTTTTTCTCTTTTCGTCCACTGGGACAATTCTCCATCACACTTGCATTTATTTTGTGCAACACAGCACCAACAACTCACAACTTATCAAACCCCACTTAATATTTTTGAAAAAGCGCTATCTAGCGAGACGAAATAAACAAGAATCTGAGTTTCTTCGATTACACCAATGCTATACGGTGTGTGTTGTAGTTCCCTCGGATGCTAAGGGGTCTAGAAAAAACGCATGACGTTACACATTATTGACAATTTTTTTACAAAATTTTCAAATTTGGTGCACCGGCAGTTTTGAATATGGGGAATCAGATAAAAAAAATTTTGACCCCAGGGTTTTTTTAAACCCATGGGGCAGGGGTAAAACGTAAAAAACCAAATTTTTGAGTTGCCAGACCAAACTAGGTACACAGGTGGCTCAAGGCATGGGCCATTCGGGAAAAAAAAAATTTTACCTTGGGGGCAATTTGACCTCAGGGGCATGGGTCAAAGTCAGAAATAAAATTTTCGAGTTGAGAACCCAAAATAGATACACCGGTGGTTTAAGGTATGAGAAATCCGTGAAAAATAAAATTTTTGACCATGGGGGCAATTTGACCACAGGGGCATGGGTAAAAGTCGAAAATCAAAATTTCGAGTTGAGAGCCCAAACTAGATACACAGATGCTTTAAAGCATGAGCATTTCGGGAAAAATAAAATTTTTGACCTCGGGGTCATCTTGACCTCGGGGTCAGCGGTCAAAATCAAAATTTGGAATTGCGAGCCCAGATTTGGTAAACCGGTAGCCTAAAGCATAGGGAATATGGGGAAAAAAATTTTGCCTTTGGGGGCAATTTGACCCTAGAATCAGCGATCAAAGTCGAAAATCACAATTTCGAGTTGAGGTTCCAAACTAGGTACACAGGTGGTTCAAGGCATGGGCATTTCAGGAAAAATAAAATTTTTGACCTTGCGGTCAAATTGCCTCCAAGGGTAAAAATTTATTTTCACCATAGTCTCTATGCTTTAGGCTACCGGTTTACCAAATCTGAGCTCTAAATTCCAAATTTTGATTTTGACCGCTGACCCTGAAGTCAAATGGTCTCCAAGGTTAAAAATTATATTTTAGCCGAAATGCTCATGCCTTGAACCACCTGTGCACCTAGTTTGGGCTCTCAACTCGAAATTTTGATTTTCGACTTTGATCGCTGACCCTAGGGTCAAATTGCCCCCAAGGTCAAAAATTTTATTTTTCACGGATTCCTCAT
>JAQFYG010004717.1:0-10718 GCA_034694325.1 Entomobrya corticalis | reverse complement strand
AAAATATTTAATGCCGTGGTTCGTGGCTATTATATTTTTATTTGACATCATATATCATTATTGCATTGGCGAATTTTTGTTAGCCATCTATCTCATTCAAGTCAGCCTTAAATGACGAACGACATGAAAAGAAAATGAAGATAAAGTGCATGGAAGAATCATGGAAATAGCTTGTACAAAGTACGGAACTATGATGAAAAATGGGTTTTGGGATACTCGATACTAGACTAATCTAGTCTCAGCTCTCTAAAAGGAAGAACTATTATGCAGAGATATTATACTTCAATTTGATACCTCCTAAAGATACACAATGAACTGAACCAATGTATCCTACACATGAGAACTCCGTTTTCCTCTATTTACATTTCCATTACATTTACAATTTCATGAACATGTACCATATATATTTAGAATATACCACGGTGTAACCCTTTCTTTCTAATAAAGGCTTGAATTCAAAGAAGAAATATTTCACTAGAACTAGCTACTATCTATACCTTCTATATGCATTTCTCTTCTCATAGTCATAATATGCTATGCAGCAATCCAAACTGCTGGTAAGTTTTTAAAGAAGCAGTCCTATAATAATATGCTACGCTATATGCTTCAATTCATCGTCATGTCGTACCCGTACCAGTTGCAGTTTACTAGATTTTATAATTTTATATTTTGAACAGATACATCCCTTTATCTACTGCTGTGTCATAGTACTACATATTTTAATATCCCGTAAATGTATGAATATGAAATATGATTATTATGATCTTTATAAAAAATATACTGCACAATAATGATAATACGAGACATAAAGATAGTTTTATTGCAGGGTAGAGATGATGGCATGATGGGAATCTTGAATCTGTGTTGTTGAATCTGCGGAATTTGATGCAGCATTTACATTAATGTTGAATCTAATGTAAAATGTACCTATCTATGTTGTGTCTATGTAGCTCATCGAATAAAAAACTTTTGTGCTTTTACTCATTCTTCACTTCACATTATAAGCATTGTAGATTCTGGATGCATCAGATCTCCTCATCTCTTCCAATAAGTTAAGGAAAAGCACACATAAACACACATATTCTTGACTTTACTTGACACTACGCATACACCACATCTCACCCCAATAATACATTTCATTTCATTAGTTAAAGTAACCAGAAAGCTGCTGCCGTCGGTCTCGGGCTTCCGGAGGAGGAAAAAGAATAAAAAAAGTGAACATGAACACACTTATTTTTTAGTACACACAATATATTATTATGGTGATGACGACGGATGATGTTTGTTAGGTTTGTACTATTGTACTAGGTAGGTAGGGCTGTCGTGCTGTTGTGAAAATTACCAGATTTGTCAAAATATCGACATTTGTTGTTGGAATTTTGGAAATGTGGGAGAAAGTAACTTAGATATTAAGATATTAGGTTTGTGTATTTTATAATTTATAATTTTATTTTTATAATCCATGTCGTGTGCATACATATATACATATATGTTATGATGTGAAACTTATTTTTAGAAAAAAATTTACGTTAAGAATAAATCAAATATTTGGACAATTTCGTGCACTATATATTTTGGACTCTCTGGGTCTGGGTTTTATGTAAACAACCAGCCGTTAATGTTATTGCACATTGCACTTGTTTTTATCTGTGAATGAATACTGTTGCTACAAAAATACTACAGTAAAATCCGTGAAAGTGTCAAATTTGCGTACATAAATGTGTGCTTTCTGGGTGCATTTATGATACATCTAATCAAGTGTTAAATTTGTAGTTGTTAAATTAAAAGTTCTAATAAAGTGTGACATATCAAAAATGACGTTGTAGAAAAAGTGTTAAAATCATTAATGCCTTTCCTTGAAGAAATGCAGGCGGAGTAGAAAATTGTCAGTTTTTGCTGCAAGTACAATAGCGTAAAGGTAAGAAATCATTATTTTTTAAATTTATGTAGTGCAAATTCCGGGGAGATTGGCGTCAATGATGGATTAGTAAAAGGGCTGACAAAGATTTGATTAGGCTTATCGGATGCAACTGTAACTCGTTTTCGTGTTTTTCTGCTCCCAAGAGTTAATCTCCTAAAAATGGATTTCTCTTGGTTTGATGACTTAAAGACACGGAAACTGAGACTGTTGTTTCTGGAAGTTTGATTGTCTTTACATGATCAAAACCACAACTGAGACGCAATTGTAAATAGTATTTAAAAGTGTGACTCATATTACTTAAACATGTACACAACGACATATATTTGTCCCGATTGAGTTCTACGAAGACAGTGAAATTACTCATCATTAGTCATTGCTCACTCTCACACGTGGGTTTGACTGAACTCATCGACTTACGCATTAATTACTAATTACTTTATTATCATAAATTAGGCAATATATGCATTCTGGGCTTTCCCATCAATTGATTGAGTCAGTAATCAACCATATATCACATCAGTTTATTTTTTCGTCACACTTTAGTAGCTTTTGATTACACTTGTTTTTTTGCATGGAAAATGGGATATGCATTATTTTCACATTGTACACTATCCACAAAAGTTAACAAAGTGTGCAGGAAGAAGCTTTAAAAAATTGTGCGTTTATATTTATGACATTACTAAGGATTTTTTTAAAGGTTCGCCGTTCTTCTCTTCAGAGCAGAATACATACAACAAATGCATTTTACAACCAGCATCTATCGTATCTTTCCAGTTTGTATTTGTTTTCTAGTCAGCAAGGAAATTTGAAAGCAGTTACGTATTCCATGTGTAGAATTTTGTAACAGTTTTGTAATCAAACTGATACCTTTTAACACTTGTACTTAATGCTTTTTACGAAGAATAAGTATGAATAAAGTTGAATTGAATTGAATTGAATTGAATTTAATGGGTCCTTCATAAAAATTGTCGCTAGAATAATTATTTCGAGGTTATGTATAGAAAAACTATGATATTTGTGCTCAATGTCAAAGTTTATGGAGTAAAAAAGCTAAATATCATATATTATAATATTTTTTCATTTTTTGAAAATGTGAATACTATTATCACACCCAAGCAAATGGCAAAATGACGCGATGACTCGATAATAGGTGAAATAACTGGGTAGCTGTTTTATTAAACACTAAAAGAGTTAGGCAAAAATTAAAAGTTTTACATCATGACTATATGACATTGAATATTTATAATACTGAATGTTGTCGTCTGAAAGTACCTAATATACAATAGTTTACATCCATCGTAAAGTAAATTACTCGCTATGATGGTGAGTGTCAAAACCTAGAGTGAAAGGATTCGTTGTTGTCGTTGTAAATGTTTTTATGTTCCCAAAATACCAATGTAATAGCAATAACAAATAAACCCAATGCTCACATCAAACAAATCTATTTAGGAAAGTTCCCTGGTGAATGTTTGATTTGACGTGTGACGTGGGTGTGAAGAAAGAGTGGTGGTGGTGGTAGGCAATGACTTGTCAAGCCATGTCGCGTTAGAAAGTGACTTTGTAAGACAAGTTGGTTTTCTCCGAGTTGCCATCTCTTTTCGGTGCTTCCTGCTAACCGGAAAATTTGTAAAACTAGATGGTTGCGTATGTACAAATACTTTATTGATGAGTTTTAGTACAGGAAAGAGCGTGAGTAGTGAGTATGGTGAAAGAAAAACACTTTCTTTCACTTCCGATTTGACGATAGAGCAGTCCCGATGAAAAGGTTGTAAAAGCGACATGTAATACGTTTTGCTTGTAAAGTTAGTTTTTATGTTTTAGAAGGTTTTGACGTGAGATGTGAATCGCATACCATGTTAGTAAGAATGGATGAAATGCCTGCATTAGTTTACATTTATAAACTGTCTTATAGGTGTAGTGTAACTGTAGATTCTGTCTATAATTAACATTTCACATTTCTCCCTATCTTGCAAACGTTCTTGGGGTACGTGCGTACTTTTGATCACTTTGCTTTATTTTACTGCATATTTGCGTCTTTTTAAATGATACTCTACAAACTACAATTCCTAAATGAAGAAGCTTTTCAAGATTTTCATAAACGTGAGTTTGAAATCATTAATTATAATAACACAGGAATAATGCCTATTAAAGTAAGCATTTATGTTTGGAATGGAAATAAAAATGTAAAATGTAGCTATACGTTATAAAAAGTGAACAGAAGAAGAAGGAACCATGAAGGAACAAATGAACACATATTCTTCGATTGTTCGACCATGTTATGATCTTGCTACATTTTTCTTTATAGTGTCACGTAAAATTGTACAAAAGAATTAATTAACCAGTTATGTAGAAGGACTTATAATAGTAAACAATGAAATAAGAAGGCATAAACAATCAATTTCTTCCATGTTGTTATAAGCTTAAATTTGTGTCAAAATTACAATATTTTTAAAAGAAAAAAACTTATTTTAGAAAAGCATTCTAATACACACCTTTTAAAACATCATATATTTATTTCGTAATAATTGTAAAAATTGTCGAAAGCATTTTTTAAAAAATACGTTACAACTACAACAATTTGCCTTGTCTTGCCGCAACATGTTCTCAATTCACTAATACGTCATGGTTAGTTATAGAGTTTCTTCATTCCTTCAGTCTTGGCATTCCGTTGATTTTCAAAAGTCATTTTGTATGCCAACTTGCTAAACTAGGAAAACTAATGAAAAGCACATCAATATAATCTGCAAGGTTTTCCTTGTTGCATACAGTTCTAGGGAAAACTTACGATCAGTGAAGCTTGACTTAAGAATGACCGTTGGTTTATTAGCACGGTCTACCTGTACATCACTATCACAGAATTATACAGTTTCCTCTTTTATTTTTGCGATAATCAGGCCATTGGTATGTTGGTGATGGCGAATATTACTATTACTACGACTTTAAATCCTCAGGAATAGTCAGGAACTGTACCGATGATTTCATTAAAAATAGGTGCTCGTAAATATGCATAGAGGCCTGTTGGTGTCTGTAATAAGAAATTATTCTGTGCAATATAATATTTATCTTTTTGAACCGAGTACCCGGAAGCATAAAGATTACAACTTTGATTTGATACACGATAATGAATATTATATGCTTGCTGTTAATTCTTAAGTTTGGCCCTATTGGTACTTCGGTGGTGAAAAATTAACCAAGTGGTTTCAAATTTGAGTCCTTATTTATACAATAGGCTAAGCAAAAGCACATGAATCAGTTGTTGTTGTTTCTACATTGGCAAAACTTTGAGATAGGAGCATGGGCAATAAATGGTCAGCAATTATTATGTCTGAAATGTGACTAATCCTAATAATCTGTGCTTAGCTACTTCTCTCTTTATATCGTTGTCAATATATGACTCATATCACAACGAAGTATATTTGGAGTATATGGACGTAAATGTAATAAACCGATTGATGTAGGTTTAAAGTCTATAACATAAACATTTTTGAAGGAAGTCACAGTCTTGTTTTGAATGGCATGATGTCGATGTGCGATGTCGGAACGCTGGATTTTACGAACATTCACCGCACATACCTACAAAGTTTGAACTAATACTGGACGTATATGAAAAATATAATATACATATTATGTATTACTTACAACCTACCTAGGTTTATTATTGCTTCTTCCGCTGGCCATAATGAGATAGTAATTGCTGTAATAAACAACTAATAAAACGAGCTGTGCCTGGGAAAACTCTGAAATTTCCAGGTGTGCAACGCTTTATTAGTTAGTAATATATAAGTTGAAGTTATATATTGAATATTGTAGCTACAACCCATGTATGGCTAATGGCTAGTAATTGGATGATTCCTGATGTTTTGAATTGTTTTCACAAAGATGATACAAGAAAGAACTAACTTGTATCGGACAGGCATTTTTCGGTTTCGGATTCTTGTCCTGCTTACTACTAAGTAATTTTGTAATGTATACAAGGGTAACGTTAGGTTAATGTAAGAAGATTAACATTTAAAAAAGTCTGTTAGGTCTGTACATGATTGTGTATAATTTTTGTTTAGGACATACACTGACTATATCCATATTTATACTATTTTACAGCATTATATTAATTTTAAACTTGTGTACTAAGTAAAGAGATTGGGTCACGAATACTTCAGTGTGGTGTTTGTATTTGATATTTAAATATTTGCGCAAGATTATTAATGATATTTTTAATTTTCTTGTATTTTTCACAGACGTGGTTCAACACTTATTGCTGTGAACTGTGTGAATCATTAAACTGCTAAAGATTTTCATCTGTGGTTCCAGAGTACAAACAAAATGTCACCAAAAACAACAACACCGTCGCTGCACAAAGTTATTATGGTACAACTAATAAACTATAATATTATACTATGATGTCTATGCGGTGTAAGATATTTTTGTCATCAAAATCTTATTTATCTTGTAGGTGGGTTCGGGCGGTGTAGGAAAAAGTGCGTTAACTCTCCAGTTCATGTATGATGAATTCGTTGAGGACTATGAACCTACAAAAGCTGATTCGTACAGGAAAAAGGTAAGGGTAATACTGACAGCTTGTAAAATCCCTTCGGTAATGGTATTTCTTGCTTTGTTAACTTTAAAATGTATGATGTTTTAGGTGGTTTTAGACGGTGAGGAAGTTCAAATAGACATCCTAGATACAGCTGGACAAGAGGACTATGCTGCAATCAGAGATAACTACTTCCGCTCGGGCGAAGGATTTTTATGTGTATTTTCAATAACTGAAACGGACTCTTTCCAGGCAACTCAGGAATTCAGGTGAGTGTACAAAATATTTTACAAAAACTACTATCTGTAATTTGAGATTGAGATTATATGATTTTTAAAAAATCATTTTTATTATAGGGAGCAAATACTCCGGGTGAAGGGAGACCAATCAGTTCCATTCCTTTTAGTTGGAAATAAATCAGACTTAGAAGATCGCCGTAAAGTGAGTAAGGAGGACGCAGAAAATCGGGCAGCGGAGTGGGGAGTGCCATACGTTGAAACATCTGCCAAGACGCGAACAAATGTCGATAAAGTGTTCTTCGACCTTATGAGAGAGATACGTGTAAGGAAAGATGTAGACGGAGGTGAAAAAGACGGCCAAAAGACTCAGAAGAAACGGAAGAAGTTGAAGTGTTCCATTCTATAAGTTATGGGGAAAGTTTAAGCAAGAGAGAAATACGACGTAACTATTAAAGTATTTCACTTAACGTTATAATGTTATATCCATTATTTGCTACTGCCCTATATTACTAAAACAAGTTTTAATATGAAGCATGGAGCTAATGAATGAAATTATTTAGAATCTGTACGGATTTTACTACTATTTGATATCTGATGCATTGCTAGATTTTTATGGCCCAATATTCTACTGATTTAATGAACAGTTGGAACAGAACAGTTTAAGGGAGACGTGCTTGAAAGTTTGAATGCATCGATATTTTTCTTTTTTTATGTATATTGTCATTACTCTACTACTCTACTTTCATACTCTAAAATAAACTGAAGTTTATAATAATTACATTTACTATGTGTAAAAAAGGATAAAATCTTGTCAAAGAAAAAAAAACATTTTGTAATTTATTAATGAAAAACTCATCAACGATTGTTATTTCCAGATAATTAAATGTATTACTACTAGCTGTCCTATTAGGAAAAGATGTAGACACAATAATTGATTTACAATTCCTCCAATATGTGCTTCTATCCAGTGGCTATGCCATAATGATAATGATATAAATACTGTTATATATTAAGAATAACCAAGTCGCGCATGGCCATGATCAGTTTTACTATTTCATTGCAGCTTTTCTTGTTATAAAATTAAATTGTTGAGGGAATATTTTATTTTTTATAAATTAACTTGATGTTTTTTAAATTCTTGCGGTTTGCGAACAGTGGTTACGAGAATAACTAAATATGTTCAAATGTACACGAGTCTAATATAAAATGTTATGAAGTAGGTTCGCCTTTTTTACTATCATTTTGCTGGAAAGATCCCTAATATGAGATGGACTTGATTAAAACAGTGTTGAGATTTAATAACAAAGAAAACTTGCTCAATATATGATCTGCAGGCTACATTTTTGGTGAATATGTACATCAGGAACTTCAGTCCCTGCGGCAGCAAAATAATTCTTCTTTCTTGTTCTTACCCCTCTTACTATATTTATATAGCTTGAAATGTACATAACATTATATTATTAGTTGTTGAATAATTTAGTTTAGACTCCGTAGTTGCATTTCGTAACTAGAAAAGATGTGCTCATTTATGTTGTATTTTGTCTGCTCCGATAATATTCACTTTTCACCGTATTTTTTTCAAGGACACTTGTAAAAGTATTGGCTGTGTAGACCGATGATTAAAACCAATTCCCGAAAACGGAGCAGTATATAGTCAATTTTGCTGTGAAGTTGAACCTAATTTAAAGCAATAAAATATTAGTTTTCCTCTAGCCTTCGTATCGTATTAGTGGCTATTTACATTAACGTTTCTGAAGTTTCTACTTATAAAAGAATGTTGCGTTTAAAAGCTGACTAGGTTGAAGTTAGAGTCGTTTGCTTGCATTTCGTATTATTGCTTTATCCAGTGTAAAACAATTCTATTTAAGATTATTACCTGAATTAAGAACACATTATTATTTGATTTACTTTGTGCCATTGATTGCGTGTAAATTCTCAAGAGCATAAAATATGCTGATTGTATTCTGTGTAATTATTATACATTATAAATATTATACCGTTTGTTACTACTGATTTTAGCCCGGTTGCTTATATAATAAAAAATCCGTGACAGTCAGTTAGAACCATTTATAAACGTCGTATATTCAATGAAATTACAATTTTCTCTTTGGTCTTATTAATTCTAGTATCTTAATTTTATTTCATTGGACTAGTATAAAATAGCATGAGAGCATCATCGATTCATTCATCAACTGCACCAAGCTATTATGCTGCATTTTTCTGGTTGTACCTGATACCTATAATATTATCCCAATTTTGACAATGATATGGGACATCAATTTGACCAATTAAGAAACACAACTTGCATTTACAAAACATTCACGTGTCGCAACTGTCGCAACATTTGATATCGTGTTTATTCCATTAGAACCATATATTGAAGGATCACATAAATGATTACATAAACACTAACAGCCAAGTGAAACAAATTCTAACGAGAATTCCAACTGTAATGTTTATACTTTCGTAACGTGTAAAGGCTAATATTACTTATCACATTTTGTGAATATTATGTCACTTCATTTTTTGCCATTCTGCTTTACCAAAATCTGCTTTTTGGATCCTCTGGAACATTTGACGGGACGTCTGTATCTTGGAATGCCCCTGGGATTTACCGAAAGATATTCCGTATCCGTATCTGCACCTAAACTCTGAGATTCAAATTTAGAGACTAAATCAGACTGTTTATTAAATTTTGAAAAGCGTCCATTTGGTTGATATCGCTGTGACTGTTGAGATTGAGATGATGGCGCTGATTCAGAAAGACTAGAGAAATTCGACGGGATGTCGACTCGGGGGCATTGAGAGACTTGTGGATCAAACTTGTGATGTCGTTGCAATGCAGCTCTTGTTTCAAGGTTCCATTCGATATAATTATCAGCGTATTCGGCAATGCCTAGTCCAAAATATTGCGAAGGGGATGTGACAACGATTTGACGTCTAGATTCGTCCCTAAATTAAAAGTTATACCACATAAACTAAAAAATTTACTTATAATTATAATTTATACTATTGCAAATCAGTTATACCGTACCATGTAGTATTTTGTATTCCAAGTAGGTTCCAATAAGCTTCAGTTCTGATTTCACTTCTGCACAAACCAAACCCCAGCGAACGGGGATAATAGAACAGAAATCCCGTGCACATTTCTTCTCTTGTTGAGAAACCTCCCACAACAGATCCATTTCTACCTGTTGTGTCATACACGCATCCTTGATAAATAAGTAAACGAGTTTACACAATATTGAGACAATAAAAGGCGAATTGCCTCATCGAAAGATATTTCCTAATAATTTAAATCTTACTGCTCATTAGATGATCCCCTGGAAAAAGCCGTTTTTCTTGTCTCAATATACGGAATTGCTGATAATTGAAATTGTAATTGTCATCATTGGAAATCCATGAAAGTTCTTGATTGCCCCGATGATGCAAATACCGGACAGCTCGTCCAGAAATGTGAGTGTGAAGAAAAGATGCAAAAACGTTCACTCCTTCGTTTGGTATCATACGTTCCATACAGCCCCTTAAAGCGTTGAAATATAATTCGAAAATAAATTTTTTAAATCCTAAATAAATGTGAGCATGAAAGACTACAATAAAATAAAATTGTCTCACGGTGCACAATGTCCAATAATTACATGATCCAATGAAGAGGGTGGGATCACGATTGACGTGGAACCTGGAATCTGCTCACCCAACTGTAGTAAACCCGCATCATTTTCTCTTTAAATATTTAAAAAATCATATCCCCAGTTATAAAGCAACTTTGTTGGGTACCTTCAAACGGAGATATTTTAGATTAAAGTGACTGAGTTGTCATTTCAAAATGGGTACCTTAACGTTTCCGTGTAGTATGCATCAAGCTTCACCGTAATGTTTAGATTTTGAACTGAATTGGGATTATCGAAATGGACTTGCAGAGTGAAATACTCGTTACCTGATTCAGACATCGGTAGTCCAACATGTTCTGGGAAGAAAATGGCCTGAAAAATTATTACTTGTACTCATTTATTCATGTTAGCATTGC
>JAQFYG010004716.1:0-10719 GCA_034694325.1 Entomobrya corticalis | reverse complement strand
TTTGTATTGGAAATTGGGTCTCTTGTGAATTTTAGAGTGCTCCAGGATAATCCTCCATTTAATTAAAAATCGAGAAATAGTTATTTTCAAGTAAAACTACCGCAATGGCAGTCATTCCCAGGTTTCAAAGGTCAGCGTTCACAATCCTGAAGAGGAATATGGGATTTTCAGCCGTCCTTGCTCAAAAAGGACAGGCTACAGATCCTGTTCAAAAGTTATTTGTCCAGAAGCTTAGGGAATATGATCAAAAGGCGAAGTAAGTTATCTAAATAGCCGGTCAGCTGTTGATTACATAAAATTAAAATAACGATTGTTTCGTTTCAGTAGTTTTGTAATACTTAATTTCGTTGAATGGGACAGTTTTAAAGCGTTATGTTAGGTATGTTAATCCTGAATTTTAATACTGGGGTGTGTTCTTCATGATTTAGAGCCAACCCTGGAAAATTTGTGGACAGCAATCCAAAAGTAGAGAACGAGTTGAAACAAGAGTTGGAGCGTGTAGCTAAGATTTTTGGAGGTGGTCAGGGCGTCGATATGACTAAACTACCTTCAATTGATTTCCCAGGTAGAAAACCATTTGTAGTAATCCTTTAATTATTACTTTAATAAGATTTTGTGTGTTTAATTAAATCTCTAATTTTGTATTTTCTTCTGCACAGAACCCGTTCTTGATCCTATCAACCAACAGCCAGCAAAGTAAATTCGTTTAAAATTATTAGAAGTCCAACGTAGTGAGACTTGTTCATGCTCGTTAAATTAATTATAATTTCCGTTGTCAAAATTAAAGGACAAAGGAAGCTTGCATGGTTATTTAGTCAAACTGAAATGTGTCATCACTAAAAAATTGTATAGAATAGAATAAGTGTACAAACAACGGATTAAATTAACATATTCTCCAATAAATTCTGTCTGTTCAATTAAATTTGACGAGTTATTATACAAAATCCTTCAGGATTTACAGGATCAAATCTAAGATGTAAGGCAAATTAATGGAAATTGTTAGCAGCAAGCAGTAAAGCTAATTTATTATCACTTTGTCATTGTACATTCATATATAAATACAACCAAAAACCATATTCAACTAATTAGTCTAAATGGCCAACTCAAACAATTGTAGTTTACATTACACAATAATTGAAACCCAATCAAATACATTGAGCGCAACAACAAACGTTCAAAACGTCGTACTATTATTAGCTACACTCTTTAAAATATTCTTCTCAAATTAAAAAAACAGTAGTCACAACAAATCGTGACATTATATTACTAGACCATCATTTGCTTGTAAATTGAGGGTTCATGCTCAGAAGCCATTTGATATTGTGGTGTAACAAGGGCATCTGGAAATGTTCCGCAATGGCTAAATAAGTTTTTAGCTTTAACGCAGTTTGTTTCGAATCTACGATAGTCTTGTACTCTCCTCCACAGGTACAAATCTCACTTAAATTGTCTTGTTTAATCTGAAAATTTTAACCACACAAGATTATTTACATTTTAGATATACGATAGTATAGTCATTAGTCATTGTGCCGATGGAGGTGTCTCGTTTCTGTATTTAGCGAGAAGAATGTGCGGTTTTGAAAAATTACCTCTTTGCATTTCATGCATTGTAAATCCTGCAACACGAAGCCCATCACTTTCCTGTTCACAGAGTCAACCAATAACTGCTCAATTTCTTCGGTCTCATAAGGTGAATCACAAGTGTTGCACAACCAGGCACGGCTAAACGTTGTACAATTAAATTTTTCATGAAACTTTTAGAAAATATATAGGCATTTAAAATTATATTAAAACTAGAATTCCAATTCCACATACAGATTATTCTTTGTAACCGTTGTAGTATCTTTACACAAATCCAAGTCACGGCACTGGTTACATAATTTACAAATAACTTCCGGTAAAACAATCGACGGACATGGTTCATTCCATAGGGCTGCATCACTGAATTCGCCAACTCCAATTAAACGCAGAAGATTTCGCCGTAATTTATGAGCATCCTCCTCTATGTTGGGATCCAATGAAAGTACCTGTGTAGCAAAAAATGGTTTCAGCATTATAAATTTGTTTAGTCTTCAAAATCATAAATAATTAAGCCTGTTTGAGCAAAATTAAAATACCTTATGAACAGCTTTAATAAACTCCAAAGCTGGCTTCTTCTGCTTTTCTAAAGAAGCTACATATGAAAGAAAACTTCCACCTTTGGCATCCACTGGGGTTGGATATTTGCGATCAATTTGCTGAACAATCCTGAAATGAAGAGAAGACACACGTTACGTAAATTAAAAAGTAAAATACACAATATAACACAATTTAAAAAAGCTACAAAAATAGTTTTTCAGTACCGAAACAAATGTTGAGCGAGTTCCCCATTTACATATTCTCTGGAAAAAGTTACTGTATTCATACTTAGTGCAGGGTTGTTTCCTTTTCTCCGGGGTGTCTGCGTTGACACCCTACGTCGGACTGGAGTTTCACCAGGAGTAATCCCATCCATTTCTGAACATAGGTGCTGGTGGACTGCTACAATATAGGTGCTGATTACGTTAACAAAGTTTGTCTTGCAGTTACCGACTTCCGGTAAAATATTTGTTAGCGTCCATCTCATGTCTGGTTCCAACTAAACAAACATTAAATGCAACAAAGACCAATATTATTTTAAAAACGAGGTAAATTAATGTTACAATAATTATCTACTGAGAGAGCGCAAATTATTTCTCTTACCACGTCCTCATCATCACTAAGATTCAGTTCTTCAACCTCAGTGGGATTCTCTTCCTCCTCTTCACTATCTGTCTCACTTTCTTCTTCATCGTCTTTGCCCTTTTTCGCCTTTTTACTTTGGTTATCTATTTTCTTTTGGGCCATTTGTTTGGCCTCAGAAGTTTCTGACTCTCTCGGTTTCGCTTTTATTCCACCGAAATTAGACTGAATAATTTAAACAAAAAAACAAACCAATTATATAGTATAAAACTTAAACAGTTCATTAATAATTAAGATATGTGAGAGGAGAAAGTAAATATAAATACTAAATATGGATGAAAGTTAACATACGGAATCCAACCACATAACACATTCCCAACAATTTATTAGTTTGAGGTCAATAGCATGGAATAATTCCTTGTTTTTCATTGAGGCAGTGATGTACTCTACATATCCTAAAGCATCAACGACACGACTCTTTTTTGTACATATTATGAGACGACTAAAGTCAGCGTATATAATAACTGATCCCAGC
Organism: Entomobrya corticalis; assembly: GCA_034694325.1. NCBI lineage: Eukaryota > Metazoa > Arthropoda > Collembola > Entomobryomorpha > Entomobryidae > Entomobrya > Entomobrya corticalis. The sequence continues at coordinate 7,484 of JAQFYG010004716.1, read as the reverse complement.
CTCATAAATTCAGCAACAAACTGAAAAAAAAATATTCCAACATTATTTTCCTTGAAATTAATTTTGAAAACTAGTCTGAAATGTTCAAATTCATATATATGTTACCTGAATAAAAAGCTTCTTCATTAGATTATTAAGCGTTTTTCTTAATGCTGGGTCATATAACAAAGCATTTGGCGATCTCAACCACCTATTAAAAAGAAGCATACAATACATCATGATTACTTATATGTACCTCACACACACAACTTAAAGAACTGCGTGATAGATTGAATATCGACATACCTGTACAAATGGATAAGTTGGTAATCAGCGTATACGTTTCTATGAAGGGTTACGTCTCGAACCCATGAAACTACCATACTCTTAAGAACTTTGAAGGCCCCACTACAAAGTGCAGTTTCATCATAACTTGCTAATGAAGGACCAGGATTATTCCCCATCATTTCCTCTAGTGAAGCTTGTGGCACGTTATCAAAAGCAACCGTGGAAGCTGTTCCTTCAATATCATGAACGTGGTGAGATTGTAGTAAAGTGTCCACTGCCAAGCCATCCAACTCCAATTCAACACAAACTGTTTGGTAAAAGCCAGGATTGTTGATGACGATGTTGTTTTGTTCTTCGAATTCTGTTATTAATCTAAAAATCAATAATAAAAAATCAATATTGAGGAGGATTGGAGGATTCATTTAACTTTTCTATTTTCAATAAAGTAAGGAATATTTTATTTTATTTTTTACCGATTATCGTCAGCTTCCTTTCCTCCTAGATCAGGACGATCCGTTGGTGAGCACCAAACAACGTAGTTATTTTTCATCAATTGTCTCGCATACAATACATCGCATCCAGCTAATATGGAATCCGTCGCTAGATTTCCAACAGGAACCTGCAAGTATCTGCTTTGTTCTAAAGCTGCTTCCAAAACATTTTTGAAACGAAGGAAATGTTTTAGCAGGGCTTTGGCACCATACTGTTGCCACTGAAGAGTTGCGTATAAGTCATCTTCATCCATTACATGAATTGGAATTAAAGGAAAGTCTCCCATCAATGGAACCCTTGAGACCCACAGCGGAAACCCAATCGTAGATTGAACAGCCAATGCAGTTGCTCCCCGTTTCTCATCTTTATAGGCTTGCAATATCCTTTGAAGTCCCGTAAACACAGCTCTTGTCTCAGTTTCCACTCGAACTTCAAATGTGATATTAGATTCCGGTAAACTTTCCTCAGGTTCTCCTTTACTGATTCTCTCAGTTCGAAGCTGTTTGTACAGAGGAACTAATGGAGGTACCAGGTTTGTTCTTGCAACACTCAGTACAAATACTGTTGCTTTATTGTTTGGTGGAGGCAGAAATATTGCAAACATTGCCTTGTTCCCTGATGCATGGTGGTACAAAAATATGTGCTTCATTGATGACATTTCCAAATATTTGTAGTCTGCTGTTATATTTTTGCTTGCTAATTGCTTTAGGTCAAATGTATCAGTAACTTCCTTCATTTTTCTCGCAGCATCTCTGTCCACAGCACACACACAGCCCAAGTATGATAATGCTCGGAATTCTAATGGGACTTGTGTTTCATAAATACCTTCTATACTGGGGGTAGCGAGGTCAGCCATGAGATCATTACTGGTTTTCCGAAACAGGTCCTCAGGAATGGTGTATTCGTATAAGTTGAAAACTTGATGACTTCGGGGCAGTAATTTGCTGCACTTTCTAATATGTTCCTCGTCGGTTAAATTTTTTCCTTCCTTAGTATTTAAATAGAACAGTCTTGGAACGGTGAGCTTAATCATATGTAGTTCTTGTCCAACTAAAGCCCACAGTTTAAATTTTCCTGGAAATCCAGTATCCATGATCTGGATTATCTGCCACGGAGTACACAACAATGTTTGCTGCGCTCTTCTGAAAAATCCGCCCAATGTAGCTGCGTTGTTCCTTCGGTCTATTCCAACTGGCATGAAATCATCGACATTATCATTGCTCATCAATTTAGATCGTTTTGCTCGTTCTGCTGCTCTTTGTTTGGCTTGATATTTCCATTTCTTTTTGTGGAAAACTATCCACTTTGTTATACTTTCTCTATCATCTCCCATGGCCGGAGCTGGACCTAGTGCATCTTTCCAGTTTTTAGAGACATCTATTTCCGGCGACCGTCCACGCTTACCACGATTAAGTCTATTGGTGTGTATTAAAATACGTTGTTGTGCAGGCCGCAAATTTCCGCCAATTTCCTCGATGTCTACAACATCTCTGTTTTCATTTTCGTTTGTCTCACCCACGGGCTTAGGCGTTCTTTTGAAAATTTCATTAATTTTTCGTTGTTTGAGAACATCGGTTTTCTCTAAAAGTCGCTTATGAAGCCAATCTGGATGTGCTACTCTGGGTACAGGATTTGCAACGCCCTGAAGTGCAGCTGGGATGGTGACAATCTTTTGAATACAGCCATTCATTCTTTCAATGTAGTAGTCCCAATCTAGAATAGTTCTGATATCGAAATCTACGATACTGTTATCCTTCAACCAGCGTCTCAGGTAATGCTTCTTAACACTGGGCTCAGCTTGAAAAATCGCCAAAGGAATAGCACGCTCCGTTACTGGAGCACCATCTGGTTTTCTGGATATAATGAAGCGACAACTCAAACCCTTGTCTTTGACCATTTGATCTCCCAAGAATTCCGCGAGTCTTTTAGCTGTGCTAATGGACGTTGACTTTTGGGATCCATATTCCTCTAGTTTTCGACTCATACTTCTGTTTTCTGAGATTAGTTCAAACAATTCAGAGTCTGGCATGTCACTAGCTTTAGTATACAGCACGTCAAGCCAGTAGTCAGCCACCTTAGCTACTGCACTGTAACAGCTTTCCAACGAGTCCCCTTTCAAGAAAGCGTCGAAAACGGACGACTGGAAATTTTTCAGAAGTTGAAGCTCGCCTCTTCTTTTCACCTCGAAACCCTTCAGTTCAGCCAAGCTCTTGTCAGGATTAAAAACGGCATACCTCTTTTTTAACTTTTTACCCTCTTCCTTTGATGCAGGTAATATCATAGCTAAATATGGTCCATCAACTTCAAAGAAAATAGAATTTTCATTTCTCACGGTGTATTCTAAGGTTTCTGGATCCAGGAGTTCATGATACTGTTCATTAGTGAATTCTTCCTTGACCATAAGGTTAAGTACAGCATTTGGATACGAAATTGTAAGTTTCGATTTCTTTTCCAGGGATGTCAAAACTGTAAAATTTTCCGGAAATGAAGAAGGTAGAATACACCAGATTCCATCTGTATCAAGCTCCAGAGGTCTTCCAACTTTTTCAATAATTTCTCTTGCTTTCCTAATGATATTTGCCCCAGTGTGGCACACAATTCCAGCCATTTCCATACTGTGCCAACGAGCACCCCTCCTCATTACGTAGCCATAAAACGAGTTCAGGATACATTTGTGAGCTAATTGTAAACTGTCATACAAAACTTCCCTATTCTTGGCGGACTTAATTGAAGATGCATCTCCACTTGCAACAGCATCTGAAACTTGTTTCTTTGCTGTCTTGTTTAAGGCTTTATATTCATATCTCCTATCACGAAACGCTCGTACTGTATCGACGTAAAATGAATTTTCTCGTTGGCAAACTGTTTGATGCCTAACCTCTATTTTCGTGACATGAACTTTCTTATAAGCTTTTCTGCAATATTCCTGCAGCCGCTTTTTCTCGTGCTCTGCTCGGTCTTCTTTGTTCAGTTGATGAAATGCTCTAGGAGGACCGTTTGGAAATAACGGAGGAAACTTGTCCATTTCTAACTGTTGCTGGATTCGCTGAAACTCGCCACGACCTGCTGGCATGTATTCTCCTCTCCATGTCCATGGCATATGTCGTTGACAGCTTGCTCCAGGTTTGTTGTAGTCACAAGCAGCACAGACTGTTTCATTGACCATGGCAGATGGTTGTAAACGATTTGTTAAAATGATGTTAGGATACATAGCACCAACGTCCAAGTGATAAATCAAAGGATATTCGTGTCGCATTGGATTATCTCGTAAATTTGCCAACTGATTCTTAATTTCGTCGGCTATTTGTTGGAAGTTGGTGACTTTGTCTATTGGTACCTTTTCTTCCTCTTCAATAGCATGTTTCAGTGTTTTCTCTACACCTTCAATCAGAGTATCAAAGATTTCTGGAATGAGTTTGAACCGACATGGAATGTCCGATCGAAATACTCCAGATTCCAGAGCCTCTACGTGTCCTCCTACGTATGTTTCCGAGTCCAAAACATGACCATCCTCGGTCATTTTGTTCAAAACGGACTCCTGCTTGTTTGGAAATACAATGTTTACATGGAATGCTTCAACCATCAATAAAGTTTCACATAGAGTTCCAGACCCTTTTCGAAGTACTTCATCCGCTTCCATTGGAATGATGGTACACAAAGCAAAGATAAAGGGATGGACATACTTCATGTACAGATAATAAGTAGCTACAGCATCGGACACTGAATAATTTGATAATATCTGTGGTTGTTCAGCAGCCATTCTGCACATGTCTTCGGGATCCAATTCTACAGGGTTGTAGCGCAATTTAGCTTTTGCCACAGCCTTTAAACCTTGTGAACCAACGGGTAAATATGAATCCCTTTTCACCCAATTCAAACAGTCCATATGAATACACGGTCTACAGGAATAAATTCCATCACGATAAGCAGCAAATCCTATTTCCTTGGACATACTAAGTCCATGGAAAGTTGCCCTTGCTTCAATAAACGGCCAGTCAAAAAAGTCTCCGTTGTATGTTACGAATATATGTGGCTTAATATCCAAAATGTGATCGAAAAATTTCTGTATGAGAGCCATTTCGTTGACTTCGTTAAAAATTGTGAATAGTCCTTCGAATTCGGGCCTTGGAGTATATTCAAAATCTTCAACATCTGAAGAAACGATTTCACGATTCGTGATGAGATAGCCCTAGAAAATAAAAAAAAATACGCGGTCTTTCAAAGTGTTACTTCATTTAACAAAATTTTACAATGTTAACCTGAATAATTTTTAAATATTTAAATAATATAACCTGTCCATCAATCATGTACGAAATCATCATAATTTGATCAATTGAGGAATCCGGAAACTTAAGCGGTAGTTTGGTCGTTTCAATGTCAAACGCCAAGACAATACAATCCGGGGATTCAATAATGTCTGTTCTTCTTTCGATCGCTGGTTTATAGCTAACTCCAACTTGAAGTTTTATGCTGTACCATAAGCCAACAAATAATTTATTGTCGATAGATACTCGTACATGGTACGGTACATCATATTCCCTATTTTGATCCAAGAAAAACATACAATTTTAAGTACTAACATAATAATCATAGTTATACCAATATTTAAAATCCAAAAATTAAAATTTATCACCTTATATCCACAATATTTTCCATGTGGTCGGTTCCAGATTTTTGTGCATCAAATTCCACTAAATCACCAATGTAGCTTTGTCGCAGTATTTCTGCATACGCAGTATTAGATTTTTGTCGTTCCCAATTCTTTTTTACAGCTGGTAAAATGTCTTTCCTAACCTTCATCAGATCGTTTACATTCATAAATGACAGCTTCACGTATTTCTGCTTCAGACCCACCAGATGATTTGGCTAGAATGTGAAAAGAAAGACAATTAGTACTAAAACATTTGGAATTGCATTGCAGGAACAGACAGTAACTCCATTTAAATTTGTTTCTTTACCAGGTCCAAGTCCTCCTTTGACATTATTTCCACTGCCGATATGACACCACCATACTTCTTCTGCAAGAACAGTGTGATTTCTTTCTCACATCCTACAAATAAAAGATAATGGGATTGGAGAAATATGAACATACATAATGAAATAAATCCATTTAAAAACCAACTTTCAAAAGTACATACAAATGTTATCGCTACACTGCAAACAAATTTATGCCTGTGTATTTATCTAACCTGCTTTAGGCAAAATGTAAAAATACGGTTGATATGCTAAGGTTGCTTTAAATCGTGATCCATCTTCTTGAATAAAATAGTAATCTACAGCACCAATCAATCTTTTATCCTCGTCCAGTACTTCAGTCTATGAAATAGAAAACCAACAAAAGGATGCAAAATCACAGCCGTATTTCAAAAATCGATAATTCAGGTAATTTGTATTTTATTCTAAGCTTACAGCATGCATATTCAACAACCATCCCACTCGTTCGGCAGAATCCTTTACTCGATTGAAGCCATATTTAGAATCGATTGCATCATTTTCAAAGGACTGGCGTATCCGGACCTCCGAATTGTCTCTGAAAATTTGGCAACAACATAATTATTACATGAATGCGATTTTCCCAAATAAAATGTGGTCTGATTGTTTCATTTCCATTTCATGTGCAGAAAATAGGTACATCAGATATATCTCAAAAAACGAATGTACCCTGAAGATTGTCCTCCCCCCGTTGCATCATATGTCTGGCCTCCTCCATCTCCTCCTTTTTGATTTCGATCGGGGTAGGGGTATCCTCCTTTTTGATTTCGATTGGGGTAGCCTCCTTTTTGATTTTGATCGGTGTTCCCTCCTTTTTGATTTCGATCAGTGTATCCTCCCCGATCACGAATGAATCTTCCAGTGTTTCTCGGTGGAGGCATTTTGTTTTTCTATGCACACATTACTTGAAAATATAAATTTAAAAACAAAGACAGTTCTGACTGATGATGGTGGCCTCAAAATCTAAGCTCAATCTATTTTTCTGACCCGAATGATTAGCCAAACAATACCATTTATCAGTTCATTAAAACCACAATTATGTCATTGATTGACTCCACCAGAGTTCATAACTTGCAACTTTAGCTGTTTGGATTCAAACTTGCTTTCACCGACATTAACCATAAGTCTTTTAATTAGCTATGTTTCAGTTAACCGTCAAATTTAATGTACTTTCACTCTAAAAACGGAGTTGGTTCAATTGTCATAATTAACTAACTAAACGAGGTGAAAGTGAGAGTATTCAATGTTTATAGCACATCACATGACACAGACACAACATCAACGACTAGTACTTTTGACAGGCTTTTCCTGACTTTCCGTATTATTGAGCGATTTCAGTAGATAATGATTTCAAATGTTTGCATTTGAAAATAATTAAATTAATTAAATTTAAAACTGGGCTAATCCAGTTATTTTGCCGAGATATTTAGTTAAATTTGACGTGACTGATGATGAGAAAACAACAAAAACTTGAGCTCTTGCATGCAAAACAAAAACACAAAACATTTCACACATGCATATTATATACTCTAGCCTAGCATCTGCTAGCTAAACCGCTCAGACTTCATCGCTCACTGCCGCTGTTTTGGGATGAGAACAAAGAAATTTGTTCTGGGCAATGCTAGACTTACTACTTACATATATGACAACAGCATGAGCATGTCTTTGTCTGCATTTCTCCGAAGCAAATTTCCTTTTGGCCCGTTGTATAGTATATTGTATTGCATAAGCTC
>JAQFYG010004715.1:0-10720 GCA_034694325.1 Entomobrya corticalis | reverse complement strand
TATATTATAATTTTACAGTAACTCATATTTAAAAAAGGTGTTATGAAAAAAACTGAACGCAATCCTAAAAATAAAATTTATTACCTTGAAGACTTAAATTGTCATTTCCAAACAAAAACACATTTTATCGAATGGTTTGTTAAAGAATGATTATTGCCGATTTAAAAAATTATTAGCAGACATACAAAACGTGTGTTTAAGTATGAATATATATATCAATTTTAATATAAGTCTTGTTTTATTATACATGTTTTTGGAATCAATCTTGAGCAAAATTTTACAAAGACCAAATTTGAAACAAAATTTTATGAAAATATATTATTTCTTGTAAAACCAATTAATGGCTCATGAAGACAAACACGAGAAGTGAGTAAGGTGAATTGTTCTGACTTGAATTGATCATAAGCTTTTTACGATAAAAAAAAGCTATGCACTGTTCAATTTTTCAGCGTAATTTCAAATTTTGCATTAAAAAATTATATTAAAACTTAACTACCTGTTAGTGTTATTAACGGTTAGAGGCACGGATTCATAATTTTCATACATTTAGGCGCATTTGCACCAATTAAAAATGATGCTACATATTTGCAACATAATTAAGATCACAACTATATTGTAGCCATTATCAAAAAAATACTGAAATACTGGAGTCAAGAAAATAAAAAAAAGTTTTCTGTTTAACTTATTAGTACTTTCTAATTTTGACACAATTTGTAAAAATAAAGAACAAGGTAGTTACAGAACGTAAATAAATTACTCTAAACAGCATAACGTATGAAATCAATATAACTTAATTTATTCTTGATATGATTTCTGCATTATTTTTAAGTCAACCCATCTATTATTCTGCGTATGGATGATTTGTCGAGAAAACAGTAATGAGCGTCGAACTAATTCAGTTAATGTTTTATGAATTTTTAAGGAATTGGGGAAGAGTGCACAGTATATAGAAATCCCAAATCCAGGCACAAATGATACAGTTTGAGCACTTCTTCAAAAGCTTATAAAACAGAACAATGCCATAGCTGATTTTCCATAAATTTTGACGGAATCTAAAAATAAGTTTATTTTATTTTACAAGTTTTTGTTCATTTGTCACCTATTTTTTAATGAAAATTTTTTGTGATTTACCGTGTCCATCGTCACCACGTGAACACTGACCATTGTTTGTTGAAGAGACAAGGCCCACAGAAAGGAAGAAATGTGAGGAGCAAAAAGTGATAGCGTGAGAAGAAAGTAGGGAGTGGTAATGTAGTAGTAGTAACACAGGAAGTAAAAGTCAAGGTGAAATAAAATAAGGAAAATGGAAAGATGATTAAAAATAAACTTTAAGTTGTAAACTAATTTTAGTTGAAGGTAATCAGAAGATAATTCCATATAACGCAAAGTGATATTTATAAATTGTAACTCAACTTCAATTCGACAATTTTTCCCTCAATAAAAGTTTCAAAATTTGTATCCTTATTCTAAAATTTCATAATAATATACCATTTTCTGTAAAATATATTTTCTTATTGTAATCGAAAGAAAACCCAATTTTTTTATTGTAGTCTTGAAGCATAATGTATGAGAGCTTTGAAACTATGTAATAATTATGGTGATCAAATTGTGTTATAGCTATCAAAAATACCGTAATTTACCGAAACATTTTTATGCGTCGTTTATGCTCCATCCGGTTAATAAAGACATCTTTTTGAAATGGCTGCCAGGTTTGCAGAACATATGGTATGTGTCCCTAAATCAGATTTTGGGAAGGGCCTTAGTCAAAGTTTATTTCATAACCACAGAAAACTAGAAATAAGCTAATCCTTTTACTCCTATCTTTCGCTGATTTGAAAATTATAACCTAAACAGGTTCATAAAATGTAATCTGAACTACATCGATGGAGTTTCTTTATTTTGTGCTTATTATATAATTTGTAAAATAAGCCTGAAACTAACAATAAGACCAAGGTGTATGAAATTGCACATTTGGGGAACTTTTGAGAGAGATATTTGGAAAACCAAAAAGTTTGATTTCCGTTTACACGACTAGTTTTTCGATTGAAAAATAGTTTTTTATTGCACATTTCAGTACCATCGCCTAGTTGTAACTGATTAGAAATGTTTTACCAAATACTGAAGACGTGTACCCTAGTTCTCCTAATTCTAGAGATAACTGTCATACTCACAATCAGTGAATTTTTCTTAAGCTCCTTCTTGAACTACTTGGACTCGTTTTCCATGATCGAAGATCAATCCAATGAACGATATTTTTCTATATGGTGTACAAATGTTGACCAAATATGTGCAATTTTATTCATAAACTTGAAATAGTGTTACAAAATATTGTAATAGAATGGCATCCATTAATTTGTAAAACATCTGAACAGTTTTTACCAATCTGGAAAAGATGGTCATGCAATGGCTTGCATCTACTGCTCTTTACATATTTTAGGTTTTGATAATTAAACATTCTCTGGCATTTTTGGAAAGACTAATATTGTAGATTTAAAATGAGCTATCGAGCAAACTTTTGTACACACTAGCAGATAATATACGACGAAATTCCAAAAGCTGTCTTAAAGCTTTATGTGATTAGGAGTTACTTGAAGGTCGCATATTATATAAGCCATAAAGTTTTTGAAGTTTGTTTATGGAAACTTGAGTTATAAATTTTTCAAATAAAATTTGATTTAAAAAAATGCTTAATGCCATCTAAGAAATGTTTTCGTGTTTTGAGCAGAGGTTGACGCCACAGATAAGATGAGTGGCAAAGGCATATGCGATCGTTCAGTCGAGTAACATAGAAAACAGATACCATAAAAAATATATAAATTGATAGATAACAAAAGGTGGAAAATCATGTTCACAAGTTTTCCCGGATTTTTGAATATTTTTTTTCTGTAATATAAGCTCTTAAAAATTTATTGCTTGCTTGATCTCGTTTTACTTATTATGAAAGTCAAAAAACAAAAGTCAAAACTGGAAGTATTTAGCAATAATTAAGTAGTTTTTTTATTTAATTTGTACTAGTTCCAATATTTTATATTTGTAAAATAATACTTGGAGTTACATCTATTCAATGAATCTGTGTTTAATGATTTATGTGAAGTGCCGATCAGCGTAACAGCCCAAAATTATTGGGGTGCTGATTGTCGATTAACGATTATTATTATTATTATTATTATCTATTCAGTTCATATTCTATGTATTTTTGACAATATTTTCTCATCAGAAAGTAAACTTCACATTGCTCATCCGTCCTTTATGCCACATTTTGAACGCTGGTTCAATGGTCTGTGAAATAGCTTTAAAGTGCTTGCATTTAAGGTGTTTTTAAATTTCAATTTTACAATTTGTGATTGTTGCCCTTTGGCTTTGTAAAATAAGGTTTTTAAATATGTGACTTTTTATGTTCACCATACCACTTGAACTTGCAACTTTATTGCTCAAATCATCCAATACATCTACAATGGGTTTGATCAGTAGCAAAGATATACTCCCGTCATTTTCACTCAAAAAAGTCTTATCTCTAGGTATACAAAAATGAGAAACGCGTCAGCTTGCCCCCGCATCACAATCCTGGAAACCTAGGTCCCCCAGGATTTTTCGAAACTTCGTATTTACATTTCATCCAATCCAATTACTTCCATTGATCATTCATTATGTATTGGGCTGGATAAGAACAAAAATTATCCTGAAAAGTAAAAAAAACAAATTTTATACATTTTTTACTAAATCTTCAAATCTCTCCACCAAATGCAACTTTTAAAATAAATTGATTATCTTGGAGACGTACGTTACTGTGACTATATGCACTTTTAGAAAAGCACTAACTGAAATTAGATTAAACAAGAAAGGTAACCAACCAAATGCCCATCTACCAATAGCAGGGACCATTTGAAAAGCATTTTACCTTTTCTGTCTTGACTCGAGGTTACCTCACAAAAGTTGTTCAGCCTTCCTCCTTTATCGACATATGGAATACATATATGGTGCCACATAAATCACCACGAGACCTTTGACCTCCTGGTCCCAAAAAGATTCAATGTAGGGGGCTAAAAATCAAAGGTGTTCAAGATATTGTCGTAGGAAATTTGTGTACCAAATTCTGTGTCAATTGGTTGATTAGGTGTTGAGTTATTGCGTTAACACACAGAAAAGATATCGCAATCATTGCCTATATTGCATTTACAATGCTAATTTTAGTTAATTAATGATCGACTGTGTAAATTGTATTTCAAATGTTGAAATGTTTAGATATGCAATTAGCAAATTAGCAACAAAAACATGTGAAGAATGACGCCATTTAGAATACTTACGACCTGTTAGTGAGTGACTCCATGATTGTATCAAGAGTACCGTATTTGGCGCTGAACCTATTCACTTATTATCTGATGCATTTTAGAAATACCTTTTTGCAGAAAATGCACAGTATACGAAGCATCCATCAATTGTACAAATATTCCGTCCAGACATAAAAACTTATAAGTATATTCAGCCCTAGGCACTAAAAAGTAATAGTACAATTTTACAATAAATACTTAAAGATATTGACAAATGTGCCAAGGCACTTACAATTAATCCGTTAAAAAGCATTTATTGGTTGAAAAACTAAATTCAATGTTTTAGTTAGTAGTAAAAATAAATTATGTATTCGTTTTCAACGATGTATCCCTTACTTTTGGTTTGGACTTTTGGCATGAAATCATATAAAATATCTTTGATTATTAGCCAGACAGTAATATAAAATTGTAGAAGATACGCTGCCTATTTATGATATTCATAGAGTCATATACAAGATAGATATTTTCGTCTGAATGAATGTTCAATTAGACAATATGTAGAAGTAAAGTTTCTAATAATTTATATTTAAATGTTCACAGAAAAGATTAGCAAATTCACTGTAAAACTTCATGCCGTTTAGCGCTTTTTTATCATTATTTTGATTGCTAGTGACTTATAGATCATGTTATGGTGCATTCCTATAATTTTTAAGAAAGAAAAAAAAAGTTACTATGACGGCATGAAATGAAATGATGTAATGTTAATGATCAAAATAATGTTGTTACAACGAATACAAAGTAGCTCAATTTCCCTTAATATTTTTATGCATCATTTAAAGGATTACGGGAGTAACAATCAACCAAACCATGCATAATATTGTGTTATTGGCAGTAAAGGTAGCATAGAATTAATGACATTTGACAAATATTTTCCTATTTTGAGATAATTACACACTAAATAGATAAGTTGTGGCAATGTTTTGTGTCGGTGAATAAAGTGAAATGAAAACAAAACTCTAAAATATAGTTTGATTACCAATACGGGATTAATTTTGTTTACAAATTTACTAGATTTCTGATTATTTTTAATATTGTAATAAAAGCTCCGAATTTATTGGTTGATGTCGATTAACTTATAAATGTAAAAGCTGGAAGCATTTATCAATAGTTGAGTACTTTTTTACTTAATATTCAGTAATTCAAATATTTTTAATTTGTAAACAAGGTAACTTTTAATGATATTTGAAACGATAACAATATATTTATTAACATCTAAATGTTTGAAACAGAATAAATACATGAAATAATGTAAATTTAAACGAAATAAAAGTATAGATCAAACTATTCATGACTTTAAATATATCATCTTTAAAACTCACTAATGATGACGAAATCCTTTGAACCTTCTTTATTTAAAGGATTTTGAGTAAGTCTACATTGCCAAAAGTTCAAAGTAGTGAAATAAGGAATTTTAGCACAAACAGAAAGAAGATAACTCAATTCTGTTTTCCATGTGGATATATCAGTACAATTGCAGAAAGTGGCATGGTGCTGCTTCGTAGCTCACATGTGCACAATCTACTAATAATTTGAAATTTCAATTTCTAAACGTCATTGTTTCCAAAACTACATATTCAGGATAATGATTTATTGTAAATCATCATTTCTGGCCTGCTGAAATTAGATTAAAAAAGTTAACTAAAAAACTGTTTTAAATTTTTTATACTCCAAGACGGTGTTGAAGCATCAAAAGATTAATTTGTATGCTATATTATGTACGGAATATAAGCAATATGCATCACAAAAAGTAAAAGCATCCATATATTACTCCAACTACCTTGAGTAAAAAATTTTTTGATACGTAACGTTTGTATGGCTTGTAAATTTTTAATCAATATTTAATAATATTTATATTAAGTAAATTTGAAATAGCTGAATACATCTAATTAATTCAGTAAAAAGGTCTGAAACAATATTTTTGTTAATCAAATACAAAATGTCACTTAATATTGAATGCAATTTTTAAATATAACTTTTCAAGTTGCAAAACAAACGAATCTTGGTGTTTGTTTGTTAGTTTCGATTAAAAAGTGCCATTACTAAATATGTTCTTTCGCAGTTGATCAAAATACTGCGCTTCTAAAACGCTGTTGTGACATACTTGCTGCATGTTTTTGGGAAGTCTAAATCATGCTAAAGTATGAAAACTTTAATTTGGAAGGTAATGTTATTTGTATGTTTATATTCAATGCTTCTAGTTAAACCCTTTTAAAGCTTTAGAGTTCATTAGATTGTATTTTTGTTATTTCTGTACTGTTGCGTATTTTAAATTGCTTCAAATCCAAAAATATACTATCTCATGGGCAAATCTGAACTAAGCAGTAGTAGTAGCGATTCAGATGGATTTGTGTCAAGTGCTTTTTGAAGAAGAGACAAAACCGGAAGAAAATTGAAGAGAAAAAATAGTTAACATGAGAAGAAAATGGGGGGAAGTGATGCTCTTCCTCATCCTTATACAGCGGAAGGGAAAGTCAAGGTGAAGGTAAAACAGGAAAAGTGAAAGATGGCCAAGAAATGTATTTAAAACTGCAACTTAGATTAAATTTGATTCGATGGGAACCAGATGAAATTCTTTTGAAACCGGATGGAAAATTCGAGGTGAAAGTTAACGACAAATGAAAAACCAAAGTTTAGGAAAATTATAAAATTGTAGAGAATGCTTTGTCTTGAGGAAGCCTGGGTATCTCAAACTATTTCCGAAAAAACATTCAATCATTGAAATTTAGTATTTTCAAGAAATGGTAGCAATTGTTCGGACTATATCATTCAGGAAACTAGATTGCTTTAAAGAAATATCATGATTTTTTTCTGAACTGTACATTACTCTATTCGATTGTTTGCAGATTAGTTTACGTTATTTATATTATTATATTTATGTATATTTATGTATTTGAATAATAGTTGGGTTTAATCTCTATTATGGTGTAATTTTCAAAATGTCCGTTTGAAACCATTTTAAAAGTCGTATGTAAAACGAGTGAAAAATATTGATTTTCTGCTTTCGAGTCAATTCGAGGATTACAGAAACTAGTCATTCACAAAAATACATACCACATAATAATTTATAACTCCAAACTGTAAATTGAGTAAGTAAAATAGCGAATGGCAAAAAGCATGTTTGAAAATGATAAGGCTCTAACGGATAGATAAGTCTTCCGAGTGTTCCTGCGATCCTAAACTTTGAAAATTAAAATTAGAGCAAACGAGAAGGGTAACTACCATATGTCCAACTACCTGCAGCAAGGTTTGTTAACGATCATATGACCATCTTGGACCACCTGTGCCCTCGGGGTTAAGCTTTGACCCAGGGTCTGTGTACAAAAGTTTTTCAGTTTTGCCTCTTCGATCGGCTCATGCAACACAAATATGGTGCTACATAATAAGTCAATACGGAGTATTTGGTTAACTAACGCCAAAGAGTATGACCCTGGAGGCTTAAATTCAATCAGGTACCTGGAATTGTCGTTAGATCTGTGTATCAAATTTGGTGTCAATCAGTCATGTATTTTGGAGTCATCGCGTCCACACGCAGACACACACATACACAGACTGGCTATCCATTGTATTAACAACCTATATTGCGTTTACAATGCCACCGGTAGTTAATAAATAATCAATTTTATAAATTTCAAATATTGAAAAAATGTTTACAGGAAATTAGAAAGAACTGTACAGCTTTATACAGTTTATGACCTTCACAATATTATTAAAGTATGACTACGCTGCAAGATTGTTTATTTAAATCTTTTATTATGGTAATGTTTGTAGCACAAACTGTAGAAATGCGTATATCTGTTTTGCTTCGTTGGAAAAAATCTCGATACATCATTGAATACATAGCTTTTTGGGTGGACAATAAAATTTTCTGACATATTTTTCTATCTCTCGATAGTTGTCATAAAAATAATTATATCGTTCTTGTTTCATCTCAAAAAAATTAATTTTTCAAATTGTCCAAGAGTCCTAATTAAATTATGAACCTTTTAATTGAAAAACTTCATGCCGCGTAGCACTTACTTATCATTGTTTTATTTCTGCTTACCAAACAGATTGTTGATAATGAAGATGCTGATTTGAAATGTTGAAAGCTAGTAACAAAGTTAACTTGATAGCTTGAAGTGGTTTAATTTACCAAAACATTTTTATCTGGCATGGCTCGTGGGTAAAAACGCGGGTGGGTAAATCCATTTTAACCCGGGTTTTACCCAGCCCACTTAGCAGCTCTCGACAATGGGTTTTAATGGGCGCTGGGTTTTACCATCGTAATATTTAAAATAAAAAAGCGCGCGTTTTCTATGGCTCCATATGAATACATGTATTTGATTTTTTCACCCGTTTAAACCCATATACCCATTAAAACCCATTTTCCCCATTAAAACCCGAACCCAAGGGTTTTAATGTAGAAGCCCGCGGGTCTAGCCATGCCTGATTTTTATGGAAAGTTTAAAATTTTACGTGACTGCCAGTTAAAAAACCATAGACGCAATAAAATTTTGAAGTCTGTCTTTGGAAACTTGAGTTAAACTTTCTCTAATGAAAATTGCCTTTAAGAAACTACTGTAGGCATTGCACATATATATGTGTATTATTTGTAGCAAACTAATTACTTTTAAACTTCTGAGTAAAAATGGTAAGCTGAACTCCGTTTCTAATTTTTTGACTCGTCAGCGTTGCTCCCAAAGAAAATCTTCTTCTCAACTGTATGGACACGCTCAAACAATGCAGAATTTAACTTGTAACGCCTAAACTTTCTTATTGTTAGTGTCACTCCAGTGGACTAGCTTTAAAGTTTTTTAAACTCCATTCAAAACTCCAATTTTTGGAAATATACCTAAAAATAGTAATTCTCAAATGAGAATATTTCACCCTCACAAACCCCATAGCAGCATTTGTCTGGATTTGAATTTGAGCATTCAAAAAATTGCTCAATCGTGACAAACATTTATCTATGAAAAAATAAAACCGTCATCATTCGTTATTGAAACTGTATTATTAGAGGATATAAATACTTGTTCGAATACAAAACTATTTGCTGTATAATATTTGATAATATTAGACAAATAATTTTTCTCAAATGATCACTAACCGCCATCACAAGCCCCAGCGCACCATACATCTGGATTTGTTTATTCCAAAATTTCTACAGTCAAGTGTAAAATATCAGCCTTTAACAATGGCTTTATATGTGATTATGATCATTAGTCAAATACAAAGTCATTTAGCATATCTGAGTGTTTTTGCATTAGCATCATCCCAAATTTGGGATAATGTCAATCTGGTGGTTTACCGAGACCGGTGTATTTGTCGAGAATACAGTAATTGGCTTCTAACCTATTTAGCTTTTATTCCATGCATTTTTATCAATACCTGCGCATTCTAAAATGCACTATTCATCGTTGGGCATGAGACGGCTGGTGAAATAGACCACCACTAAAAGCTCCACATATTTTATTGCTTTACACAATGGATGGCCGTAACTATTGTCGTCCTAAGGTAAACTGTATAGTGGAATTCTCAACAAAATTCATTTTTAAACTTTCAATTTGATCAGTTTACCTTTTCCATTTTCAAAAGATTGTAGCACAACATATATTAAGAGGCCGAACTTTCTTATGACTGAAAACCCGTTATTTGCACTCTTATACTGATTGATTAATTGGCTTTATCTCTTGGTTTCTTTTTTTTGTCCCCAAAATACCCGGGCATAGATCTACTGGTTATACCACCTGTAATTCGTCACGTATACCGTAATGAGCGTTGAACCTCAATGTTGCGCAATACATAACAACTACAGGTCATAAATAGGTCAGTGAATTGCAAGTTGCAACCTTATTTACTACATAAATTAATAATAATATTAAAAGTTGGTCGACAGTCAACACCCCAGATTTTTTGGGTTATTAAACTGACTGGCACTAAGAACTTTTGATATATCACTTAACGCGGCACATTAATTAAATAGCAATAATCGATGCACAATAAACTTCAGCATGAAGATATGCCTTTTAAAATTGTACAGTAATGCATATTATAAAAGCAAATCCTTATGGAAAATTACTTATTCTGAAAAATAAACAAACAAAATTTGTAGATTTTACATGGAATCTTACAATATTTAGAATAAATACAATCTTTAAAATAATTTGATTTAGATCTTAAAGATTCAAATTGCAATTGCCATTAGCTATCCAAGAGCATATTTTATCAAATGATTTGTTGATGGATGATTGTAGTTAATTTCATAAAATTATGAGTAGACATAAGAAAAGTGTGTTTACGTTGTAATATAAATTTAGTTTTTTCCACACAATTTTAGAGTCAATGTCTAGCAGAATTTGACAAAGATCAAAATAGTTGACAAAATTCTTAGTGACTTTATTTGTAACTTTAAA
>JAQFYG010004714.1:0-10721 GCA_034694325.1 Entomobrya corticalis | reverse complement strand
TCAGTGGGTCAAAGGTCACATGGTGGTATATGTAGCACCATATTTTTATTGCATAAATCGATAGAGGGGACACAACTTAACAACTTTTATGAAGACACCATGGGTCAATTCATAACCCCTGGGGCGCTGGAGGTCGCAATAGGTCACACCCACAGCTGATAATTGTGGAAAATTTGTGTCACGTTATTGTATGAGTCACTACGTATTCGATATTCGCTTCTATGGGTTACGCCCGTCTCGTTATTTTACTCATAATTTGAAAAAGTTAGCGTGGGTTGAATTTACTCATTAATTTATCATTCTTGTTCAAATTATAAAGAGTAAAGTCAGTGGAAAACAATGGGCATGTAAATATGCTTTAAGCTTTCACAAATAAAAATGCTATGGCTGCCGCTCAGCTCTTCAAAAGGCATGGCGTCATTGAAATGACATTTTTCAGAGTTTATATTAATTTTGTGACACTAAGCTTTGCTTTGAACAAAAGTAACATTCATGCAACGAGGTAATTTTACGGATTGGCGATACTTATTTGGTTTCAAATAGAAAACTATATTTATAATGCGCATTTTTTCAGCAATTTCAGTAAAAATTATTTAGTTATTCAAATAACTGGCTTCTTAAAAGTAAAATAAACCAAGGAAATAATCAGCGACAATCTATAAAAAGAGCTTAATAATATTTATAATATTGTAAACAACCATAATTTAATAAATTTCAACGTCTACAGATTTTCATAGTGCTCCGTTGTAGTATGAAGTTGTCTTACTTATTCTAAGTTTGGTTGAAGCTAAACTAATAATATTGTCTATTGATTTATATTTGCGTACATTACTAATACAATTTCCTGAAGAACTACAATTAACTTTAACAAATCAACCAAAAATCAAAATCAGTTAACTTACAATAACAAAATATCTGTTGTGTAAGTGACAATATTGGAATAATAGTTTATTATCGTCCCATTCCCAAATATTGCTACTCCGTAATAAAATGATATCGGCTTAAGGGCTTTCAAAGATTTCTGCCAAATTTTATAATTTCGTTGGTTGTGTGGCCAAATTTTGAATTCCGTTGCTTTACCCCAATGATAGCTCATCAATCTTTTGCTAAACTCATGGATGTCTGTGACTAAAGGTGAACATATGTGTATTACAATAAAAACAATTATCGACACAACTGTTGTCCCTAAAACTAGGAGGAGGGACAGAACATATACACCTCGAATCACAAATACAGTCGAAGCTCGATATAACAGACATGCAAATAACGGACAATAGCTATAACAAACACATTATGAGAATTTCTGTCAGCGAGATAGGGTTTTACATGTTAAAATTTTGCATATAACGCACACTATATAACGGAAAAGTGCCTATAACGGACACATTTTGATGATTCCAACAAGCATATAACGGACACACGTACCAAAACAACCAATTAAACGGGTATTCTTGGGATTTTTTGCTATATAGCGGACATGTCCGTTATACAGCAGTGACCAAGCATTAGTAAATTTATCACTGAAACTGGTGCATTTATCTAAATTAACAAAATTCAGAAAACCACACTGTTTCTGTTTGCTCCCATTCCACTAAAAACGCCAAAGTATCCCACAAGTACCCATATTTCTGCTTTTCCATTCTAAAACTTTACCATGAAATGTGAGCACGTGCATGCATACATATAACAGACGTGTCTGTTATACATATAACGGACATAACAGACAAAAAATCACTATCTCCTGCTTGACCGTTACATCGAGCTTCGACCGTACGTTGCAAACAACGCAGCTGAGACATAAAAAGTGCTCCATGATACCTTGATTGTGGTCCTCCAAATTGCAATAACAACTGGAGTGTCTGATAGTGTATAACTGCCGGGCTTCCAGGTTGCAGCTTTGTGACTCGATAAAAACATTTTGTGAATGCATTTACAACGACAATCAAATCTACCAAATAAACCGTGAAAGTTCTGGCAACGTCTAAGAGACACAACTGACCTAAAACGTATCCTACCGCAAGAAACAGTTCTCGCCACGGGCTTTACCTAGCATAAAGATTAAATACCTGATACATGGGAACCGAAATTAAGGACAAAAACAGGATAGCTGCAACTATGCCATTTGTTGCCAAACCGAGGGTATCACAGTTTTTATTTTTCGTGAATAATTTTGTAGTTTCTGTAAGCATAAACAACAAATTAACAAATGAGTTAGCGTTATAGTACGTGAGTATATAGTATTAACCTCGGCGTAGTAAATATATTTGTCCAAGATTTTTGTCCTTCCGCTTTTTCGGATTGACAAATGCTGTGCAAGTTTTTCTGTCAATTTCGAAAAGGTTGTTCATAAATGCTTCATACTCTGTCATGTAAACCAAAAAAATAAAGTTATTAGCCAGACAAATAAATGCTCCAAAAAATGCCAATGTTTCATGAAAGCACGTCAAATGGAATAAAACCAGAATTATAAAAAATTCAGTATCACTAAAATACTAAGAATGAAATGCTTTATAGTTCCAAGAGAACAAAAATAGAATGGGATAAGATTTTTCCAGTTTTCTTCCACAGTCCACTGTTCAGCTTTTGTGTCTACAGAATAGTGGAAGCGACAAAACCGTATTTCACAAATGATTTTACTAATTTCCAATGATTTCCACAAAAGTGAAGTAGTCATCCTAAAGCAATATTATTCTTGTGTTTGTAATAATAAAATAAATTTACTGCTTGAGATTGAACTCATACAAGCCACTACCTTGCTTTACCGAGCGTTGTTGACAATCTAATTTAAAGTTCCATTTCATTGATCAATTTTTGTCTAACTTTTCCATCTAAAATGAATTTTTGCATTTTAAACGTATTTTGAAAACAACGCTGACATTTAACCTACGTTACATAAGCATTTAAAAAATGAATGCAGAGTAAATATCTAAATGTTATTTGGATGTCGCTAAGTACGTAATAATGTATTTTTTCTACATTTAGAATTTATTAGAAAAAAAATTAAATGTAAAACTAAAATGTAGCTTTTTGTCTTGGTCTGACCTTTCTGCTCTTTCTTTTTAATGAAATGTCAGCGCCTTAGCTCATCATAATTGAGAATTGTCAAGCAACGGTAACCAGGAAACTTTGATGGGTTCGCTTTAATTAAAAGTGTATGCTGCTATAATATAACTTAATTGTAGATTCTTATATTGTTATTTAAAATCTATATATGTATTGATGATTTAGATTAGAGCTAACTGAAAATAGACAATTTGAATTGGTGTAGGAGCTAAAAGTCAAATTTTTTGAATATTCACTGCAACAAAACAGTGATTTAGCTGCGTCAGTTATTATTCATCCAGACATGACTGACCCTATACGTAGGTTATCATATGCTTGTAATACAAATATCAAATTTTGTTTTTAATTTGAATACAATTGGACGCAGAAGCTTAACAAATTAAATTGTATACCAAGTTATGAAAAAGGTAAAGATCCAATGATAATTTTATCTATTGTATCTCAGCATATACATCAAATAGTAGAGGTGATATAATTAATTATTAAGTTATGAATAAACGTTTTCAATATTTTTAAACATAAGCGTGGTCTGCAATCAGAAAATTAGGTTAAAGTCAAAAATGGGACAGGTCACATATATTTCGTTGAGTTTGGTTTTAATATGGTTTAAAGGCATCCTTTTAAAATATAGTGTACAATAAATTTTGATTTTCCATGAAATTTTGAAAAAAAACAAACTGCTTCTCAAATTTGTTTCTCAAGAGTGCCTGTTTTTTTCCTCAAATTTTTATTACAAAACTAGGATTTTCAGGAAAAATAAAAGAGCAAAATTTCCTCGAGCAATAAAATCAGCTATTTTCTCTTATTTGGTTTGCTATTCTGAAATCTTTTTGTTCTATTTTTTTCTAATTATTATGCACATTTATTCCATAAGGTATTAAAAATCGCATGAAGAAATAAAATGGCAATCGAACAAAAATTGGAAAACAATAAACAAAAGTTAAAACGTAAGCTGACCATTAGTTAAATGCATAGCTGAAATAATTTACTTGACTCAATGATCATTAAATGGACCTTTTTTGTGTTAAAAACAAAGAATGCATAGCAATTGATTTTTTCAGAAAAAAACTGGTACATGCGTCAATTTGTCTCCTCTTATTTTCCCTTTACTCCAACAAATTTTTCATTTCATATTTAATTTAATGGCAAAATACAGCAAATTAAAAATTAATAGTGGCACTTTCTTTTATCCCAAAAAGACATTTAAACCCGTTTTGTCGGTTTTCGGACACAAAAACCTTCTTTTTGCAATATTGAACCAAGTTTTCTTCCTTTTTTGTTTTGACTTTCTGTTTGTCTAAAACTGAAAAACAGTAGCAAGATAATCTATTCATATTTTATGCAGCGTCATCAAACGAGAAGAAGAAAATATTTACTAAATGGTATTTATACTATTATAGTATGTGTAAATAACACAGGAGATTTTGGAATAGAGATATTTTGGAATTTCGTTTATAAACGTTTTATTTATTAACCAAGCATAAACAAGATATTTTTAATTTACTATGATCATATTATTTAAAGTTTAAAATTTAAGTAAAAATACAATACCACCCAACACATTTTTTATCAAGACATCAAGAGCCTATGAACCATCAACACTTGAGTAATCAGTGCATAAAAACTAAACAGTGTTTTGTTATAATTATAATAGATAGTAAATATCCTAAATTGTTAAAATGAAAGTTCGAAAATTCTTCCATGCGAATTACTTGAAAGTACACCGACAGAAGCATAGTGAAGAAAGGATTTATTAGGGCCTTATTTGCTATTTGCAAATTTTTTACATTCCGGCACTACATACACCGCACAAACTTACACATAACGGGAATTGCCTTTTGAATGTGACATTTTCCTCAAAAACTTTACTGAAAATTGGAATTTTTAACGACATCATCGTCTTGATAAGTCTCAAGAATGCTGATGACTTAAAATTTCAAATATGCGGAACATAAGATGTTAGCTTGCAGAAATTAATGCTGCTGTTCGGGAGGATAAACTAAATAGTTTTAATTAATTATTATTTAGGTTAAATTTACTTAACGTTGAACTTAACAGGTAAAAATATTTTCGTAATGTGCAAAACTGAAAAATGAAAATATTACTTTAAACTGATTGTGTAAATTGATGATTTGGGAAATTTTTTATTCCCATATTTTAAAAAATGAACTGTTTCGACTCAAATTGAAAAGATACGATTCTATAATTTATGTGTTTCAACAAGTTTTTGGCTTGCACAAAAGATTTCATTTTAAATCTAAATTTTTTATATTACAATTAAATTAAATTTTTAACTAACTTTACGTATGCTACAATAATTACAATTACACAAAATTACCTACACATGTAGCAAAAATGATAATTAATATTTTTTTAATTCTGTCTGAAAGTATCTGTTGTTTGTTGTTACTGTTGTTATTGTTTCTGCGATATGTCGGCAAGTGTGATTAATCAGATGACACTTTTTAAAGAATGCTTTATTGCAAAAAAACCAACTGAATGAGCGAAATCAATTTCGATTATCGTTTCAGTTATGCTTTCGTTTCATATGCAAAACAAGCTCTCTCGGAGTGACAAATCCCTTTTTACATGCATTACAGGAAACTGGTTTCTCCATCAAGTGTTTCCTTTTCATGTGACTGTTCATGTTTGATATTGTTGTAAATACTGCGCCACAAAGTTTGCAACAGTGCGGCTTTTCTCCAGTGTGTACGAGAATGTGAAAATTCAAACCCGTTTTGGAAGTAAAATTCCTTGCACAAAATATGCAAAAATGTTTTATTTTCTGATGAGATTCCATGTGTGAGCGTGAATGTGAATCAAGTCCACCTTTTGAAATGAAACTATTACCGCAAACAGTACATTTGTGGGGCTTTTCTTGAATGTGAATGTGTTTCATGTGCTGTATCTTTGCACTTGTTTGCATGAAACCTTTATCGCATAATTCGCAGTTGTATGGCTTTTCTTCCGTGTGATTTCGAAAATGGTCATTTAAACTTTGTTTATCTTGGTATGCTTTGTCACAAAACACGCATGCATAAGCCGGAATATTACCATTGAAATGTGTCTTTAGATGACGACGAAAATTGCAAGATTGTTCAAATGTCTTATTACATTTATTACAAGAATACGGCCTCACGCCGAGATGATTTTTTTCATGGCATCTTAAATTAGAGATATGGAAGAAAGTCTTCCGACAAAATGAGCATTTAAAAGGTCGTTCTCCGGTGTGAACACTCTCATGTCTGATTTTGTGCGCGCGAGTTCTAAACTCTTTTCTGCACGTCGAGCACTTGAAATGTTTTTCATTGGAATGAGTTATCACATGAGCATTTAGATTAGATTTTGATGATGCCAATTTATTACAAACTGAGCACTCAAACTTTTTTCCACTGTGCACGTACTTTATATGTTTATTGAGGTCACCAACAGAAACAAATTGTTTGTCACAAATCTCGCATTTATGAGATAGCTCTCCCAGGTGGCGTCTGACATGTTCCTTTAAATGAACTTCTTGTGTAAAGGTTTTGTCACAAAGGTTGCAAGGAAATTTGATTCCCATATGAACGGATCTAACGTGTAAACGCTTTCCTTCCGCTGATTTGAAGCTTTGGTTACACTTGCTGCATGGATGCATCTTTTGCCTTCTATCTTCCAAGTACTTAATAAACAACAAAACAATCCACAATTAGCAATGCGTTGTAATCACAATTCATAAATATAATATGGAAGCCATTTAAGTAATAAATATTATGTTTCTATTTAAAATACTTAAAAAATGAAACGTATCGCTTTTTTAACTTCCAACTGTACAGGAATTTTTAAAGCAAAATATCGAAAGAAAGAAGGTTAAATCAGCGCATTAATATTTTAACTATTTCTTTTAAAAAATATCCAACGAAAAATAAAGAACAGAAACAAATAAAATAACAATTATTTTTCAGTATTTGCTGGGTAAAACTCAAACAAAAAATGCAAAACATTTTACTCGGTTAGTTTCCGTCGTTTTAAGCATTCCTTACGACCTTACGTTGAACGATACCACATCAAGAAAACATTTACTAGCCACCATATAATTACATACGCAAACTTGACGACAGCTTTAAGTGGTATCGGTACTTATTTTTAATAATGTATTTTTATGAATTGCATTTAGCACGCACAAGACTTCATGTAAACAAGGCTACCTGAAAACAGATTTGGGTTGTCTGTTGTACACAATGAGCAAGAGAGCATACATTTCTGTGTATTGTTTACGTAGACTCAAGTATTTATCTTCGCAATAAAATGCACCAAAGTCAAAACTCTAACCAAAATCCCCATGTCTTTTGGGATTTATTACTTGTCCTTTTCAATCGTTTTTTACATTTTTTGTGTATTCAAACAAAAGTATTAATGTGTGTTTCAACATGAATAACTATTGAACAAGTCGCTGAAGTATTTGACATATCGAGGGTTTAAATTCATAAGGGGCTTTATGCTCGCTGAGCCAAACTTCATAAAGGGCTTTATGGGTTTTTGGAAGTCCGGAAAAAGGAGCTATATGCACAATATACAGTTTCCATTAAAATGGGAAACAAGACAAGCACTCTAAAAATGCCGCTTTAATGGTCTTCATTATAGGTGAAAAAACAGCAGGCGTTGTCTCCAAATGAAGATAAGCGTGTACTCAAAAAACGCTTTGGTAATCAAAAATAAAAAATCTCAAATTTCAGTATAGGATAATAGTATTGAAATGACAAAAAGAAGTAAGTGCTTTTTGATTATGCCTAATTTATGCCCTTTATTGCAGATGTGTTTACAACTACAAATATTTTACTAACCCACATGTACTTGGTATCAAATTGACCTGAATTTTGCTGGCAATACGACAGATTTAAAATCAGAGCTATATCTTAATATGCATATAGCCCTTCTAACCACGACTCGTGAAAAACATAAAGCCCCTTATGAAGTTTGGCTCAGCGAGCATATAGCCCGAAATGAGTTGGAACCCTCGGTATACAGCAGCCTTTTTATTTTTCAATTTTGCTTTAACACAACTTAATCGATTTTATTTCTCTACCGTTGGTTTAAAGTGCATTTTACAATCTTTTGAAAACCAAAATTAATGCTCAGATTTAAATACAGGTACTCAGGTACATATCTTGTGCATGTTAAAACATTTGGTTTTTTTAAACATGTTCTGAATGCCACGACTGACAGTAAAATACAATAGTATAAACATATGCGTATTATATTTATATAATGAATAGTATTCATTTCTTAAAAACAATATCCTTCAATACCTAATACTTAGAAATATGCGCGACTTATTTTAAAAATGATTATGTTTCAAAATGGACTATATTAAGCTCACTTTAAAAACCATTTAAGGATACTCGGAACTTGATGCATCAAGTTCGTATATTGGCTGTTAAAATCACACGTTGCATAATCTTTTATAGGACTCGTCGATAGTTTGACAGTCAAATTCTTCATGAGGACTTAAATTTTATCAATGATGGGAATTATAGAATATACAAAACATTCTTCGTTTTGTAATGAAAATTTTTTTGCGTTTGTTATTGCAAAGACGGCCCCTTCGAAATTTGGACTTCTTGGTCTTCACAATAACAAACACGGCATATTTATATCTTAAAATCAAGCATAATATGCTTTTGATATTATCAAGTTCCTTTCACTGATGAAATCTTAGTCCTCTTGAAAAAAACCAGCGGATTTTAAACTTGATCGACCGATGATAATAGTTTCTGATTTATCAATGTTTGCACTTTTCTAAAAGTAAAAAAAATTTATGAAGTAAACCACTACAAATGAGGCAATCCTGTTTTTTCATTCTCAAAGAAAAATGCTTTAGACAATTTCAACAGGTTACTTGTTTTCGTGAGTGCTAAAAAGCTAAAGAATAAAACATTTAATTTTCAGGTACCTAACTCTTGTTCCTAAGCACATTATAAAAATATGGACACAACGCCGTTTTCTTTGCTTTCTAAAATCCACCTGCACATGCCATACACGCAGAGACAAAAATAACTGAAGTGGTTGCATTTTATTGAGAAAAGTCTCAGTTCTGAGAAAGAAATTCTTATTGTTTCATTTTGTGCGCTTTTTGGTAAAATGTTTGTGTGCATAAATAAAGGCTTGTTTAATGCTATCAGCTATCACCCTGTCGCTCATTATCATCACATATTGTGAACATGATATAAGTACTTGTTATCCATATTTTTAAAAGCAAAGATGCATATTGTGATGCTTAAATTTGGTTTAAAAAAATAAAAACCCATTTTACGTATTTTATTTCGTTACTTGCGAATGATGCATTTTTGAATTTTTTTTATTCTGTTGTACTTTGTAGTTTTAAAATAGCCTATATCAGTAATGTTTGACCCTTCAAGAACATAACAATATGTCGCCACGGGCAATTCTTGAAATGAAGAAATTTTGAAAAATATGTAGAACTTGTCGCATTTCAAATCCTCACACTTACAATTAAAATATTTAAAATCACTTGAACATCCTTGTGTCATGTGTCACTACTATGAAAAAAACGAGGGATTCGTTTCAACTTTGATAATATTTTTATGGGCCCAGCATTTAAAATCCTTTCAAAAAAGTTTAGCTTTTATAATAATTGATCATTTATTTCATTTTCATAATTTAACACACATCGTAAGGAGTATAGTATGAATCACATCTAGCATGCATTAACATATTTACAGCAACCAACTATTAACTATTGATTCTTTCATCTTATTCAGTTCATAACACCAAAAGTTTCTTAATATTTTAATCTGAATACATGATTGCAATAGAATGCAGCTGTATTTTTAAAAAGTCATGTTCCAAGTTCTATCAATTCAAATATTAAAACTGGAACCTAATTCAAATCAACAAACACATGAGGTTTTAAAATTGGTTCAGGCACTTTTCTGACTAAGCTTTGAACGACTTCCGGTTCTTAAGGCACCTGAGTTGTTTGTTGGTCTGCACAATCTTCAGCCCACACCAACCTACTCCTGTCCGCCGTTCCAATCCATGCTTCAAATTATGACACCATTGATTTATCTTTAATGTTCAGTGCTCATTGGTACCTTGCCAACCCGCAGTGACTCCATTTCACTCTTGAAAAGCTCAGAAAACAAATACTAGAAAACTTGCATCGTCGGAGGTCACCACACATTCCGGCCGCTCAGGTCCATAATTAGATCCCAATGCTTCATCAGGTTCGTTTTCTGGTGTCGGAGAACTTGGAGGAGACTCAGTACATAATAACTGATCATTGGACGGATTTACGTCTAACAAAAGCCTAAAAATATAATAAAATTGAAGTGGGTAAAATGAGAATTTAATTAGTTTTATCCCTTCTTAAATTTTAATTTAAGCATGCCATATGCCAGTGCACATTATCTCATCATTGGAAACTGACATGTCAAAGTAGTGCCAGTAATGTTTCAGACTATTTAGTTGATCAAATTACATCAGAATGAACTGACATCTCTTTGGTGTGACAAATGTCTCAATTTTTGCCTGTCATCAATTATCAAACATTCATTATTGAAAAACCAAACCAAACCAAACCGCAGCGAATCAAGTTAAAAATAAACCAAACGAACACACCAATGCAATTCTCGTTTTTATGATTCTTAAATAGTTTT
>JAQFYG010004713.1:0-10722 GCA_034694325.1 Entomobrya corticalis | reverse complement strand
ATTTTTATGGACAGAGTTTATTTTTTACTTTGTTCAGACATTCAATAAATACGACCTTTGTAAATGTAATCTTCTAATGTTTCATATATTATGTTGTATGTATGATCCAAATATTAATTCGCTGTTTTCTCATTTTTTGTTATATTGCGTGGAATAGGAATATCAGCCAACAGTGGCTCATAAAACGAGATGATTACATGTTAAGACGTGCAAGCCTAGAATTTTCTCCTGTTTATAAAAATTCTCAAATATTATAAACATAATAATAAAAATTCCACATACAAACATAAAATATTTAGTTGACATGTTTTATTATTTCAGTTGTGCATGTGAAGATCTGTTGATATATCACCCATTCAATATTTATGCCCACTTTTATTTAAGCTAACAACTAGTAGAATTATAAATATCCTCAGGATGGGCATTTTTAAGCCAGTGGGTGAAATAAGGCTAAAATAAACAAGATTATTTGAAATTAATTGTGATTTGAAGATACAATGTATCCTTCTCCCATATGTATACTTACTTCATTTCTACTATATCCAAATGTCTTGCAAAATTATTGCAACTGATATCGTTAGAAATTAATAAGTAGGGACAATAGATAGTATATCAGTTTGCTGTCATTCAGATTTGTAATTGATGCAAGATTATTCTACTGAATAAAATCAAACTTTAAAATATATGCATTATTTATCACCTATATACTATATTTTTAAATAATCATAAAAAGTAATAAACGTTTAAAATAAAAAGGTTTCCATATTTGTGAGTTTGTACATAATGTATGTAATGTTGAATGTATAAATGTATTGATTATAAAGAGTCAAATATTAATAAAAGATTTTGACAACCGAGATCACAACCCGGTTTCCACACAACGTGTGTACAGTGTTTAATGATCTTGCCGATGATATAGAGCTATAAGTTAACTTGATGACTTGCCTTACATGGTTGTATAACTTACTGCGTCATCCTAAGTACTTACAACACCAGTGATTTTTGTTGTGATTAAACAAAGCGCATTTTTGCTCAATCGCGCTTGAAAAGAGGTATGTGCAAACCTATTTCAGCCGACTACATAAAGAAATCGCTCTTTTTAAAAACTAATTCAAACATGTTAATGGGTTAGTGCTCCAACACCCAGTGATTTATACGACCATCTTGCGAAATAATCCAGTGCATATTTTCCTCTTTCATACTTGTTTCCAAATTTAAACAAAGCATTTTAAAAACCAAGCTAAAATAGTATATGAGCTTTTCTTTATCTGGAAATAAATTGAATCGCATGAATTGTAGATTTTAAACAGAGAAATGAATGAAGTCATGCATCACAGCACATTAGCAAAGGAATGTTTAAGAAACGAAACTAAACTGCAAACAAGCAAATAGTCTTAGCAAGACAGAAGAAGACATTATTGCAGATTATTACACACTAGTGGCTCCATACTTTATGCCTGCTCTACTAGTGCAAGTATATGATATATACCTAGATAAATTTACAGTCTCCAAGTTTCGTGTTAACAGACATAAGCTTTTGTAGAAATATGTCAAGAACTATATGAAGTTTGAGTTTATACAAACTGCAAAATTACACCTCAAAATCTAGTACCATGTGACGGTAGGTAATAACGTAATGTAATCATCCATTTTAAGGTTTTAACTTTGATGAGGATAATCCCTTTCCATTGTTCAACATTGTAGAAATTTTGGGGAAAGAATGATGTACACTACCATTAATGCAACAAACGACTTCGCAAACACATGAATATTTTACGCCAAACCAGTCTCCTCCATTGTTTACCAGTTTTTACAGCGTCAGAACATTTTCTCATTATCGGCCACAAAAGCGTTGGGTTGTTAGAAAAGTGTAACATGCGGTGATAAAAAATAAGACATTGTATTTATGTTCGGATCATGTACATGTCTGTATCAAGTCTAATATGCATTTGGTTTGTTTTGGTGGTTTTTGGAGAAAATATTTCTGCGAGTAGTACAACTGTATAGTACGGAAAACATTTTATGCACATGTCTTACAATTTATAGCCTATTCTTCTGGGACTAATCAACCACTAAATCAGTAGATTCAATTAAGCTCAAAACACAGGAGTAAAGACATGTATCCGTTGTAATTGTGGTTTTTGTAGCTGGTGCTGGTGATGATTGTGTCATGTAATAGCAGTGTTGCTCTCTTTCAAGCACTGATTGTGACGTTGAGTGTAACATGAACCCTTTTCCTCGACTCACAAACTGAATTCAGAGGATTGTAGAAAAGAACATAATAAGCTTATTTTGCTAAACCAGAAGTAGTGGGTGGATGCGGAAAACGTGATACATTTAAACTGGTGAATAGGTATAAAAGGAAAAAAATAAAATGAGAAAATCTAATCTAACTTGCCTTTTACATGGAAGTTTTTTACTTTCTTGAAGTATTTTTAAAGTTATGTTTTAATTCTGGCTCTTTGTCATAGTCTTAGAGGTCGTCTCGATCAATTAAGATTCACTTACAGTAAAGTTTTTAGATGTCGTTTTTTACATGATTCGTTGGAAAAAGTCATTTATTTGTTTGATTACTGGAAAATGAGCTTTAAAGTAGTTCGTGTTTTCTTAACAAAGCCTTTGTAGACTCCTACCGAACCTCATTTACAGAAAACCAAAATCGGCGACAATACCATAATTAGGAACCACAAAATGAAATGAAAAGTTCATTTAAAGCCAGTTTATTTCATGTATGGCAGATTGTTTGAAACAGGATCAGCGACAGTTTTATCGCATTTCCTGGAAATCAAATAAAACAAATGCCGAAAGAATTTCGCGGGTCGTGCGTAATGTTAAGTAATATGTAAGCTATATGTAGAATCAATAGGAAATTTAAGAATATTATACAACATGATTGCTTAATGCATTGCATTCTGATTTTGAGCAATGTGCGTTACTTGTATATATGTGTATCTATTTATTATAGATTTGTAAATGGCAGTAGAAGCGAAAAAGGTGAAAACATTTTTCAAGCTCACTATACCGGAATGAAACTGAGAATGAGAATTACAAAAAAGAGGCATAAATACTTATTTTCAAGATTTTTCTTTCGTGTTGGAAATACAATTTATTTACAAACTGAAATTTAAGTTCATTTGAAGTTTTTTTTGCCCAAAAGATTAAAAAAAACCAGTCTTTTTTGTATGAAAAATCTATTGTATATAGACTTGTCTTTATTTTTGTCATTTCTACTGCTGCTTTTGCTTCCGACACAGATAACTATCAAACATTCATTCTTTATTTTAAACGTCTAAACCTAAAACTCCTTCGCGCAATATGCAAAACATCTATTCAATCCGGTGCTCGAATGTTGTTGTATGAAATTGTAATCATACTTCACAAAGCACAAAAGAGAGACAAAAAATGTGTTCTTGTTTTACTCCAAGATGGTAACATGTAACTGATGTAACGTGCAGTAATCACACGGTGAAGAATGCACTAATGTCAATGTCAACTTTGACTGAAAGAAAAGACAAGGAGAAATGAGATTTCATCTGTCACTCTTAAACATTTTCTAATAAGGAAAATTACATGGCGGAATCCTTACAGTTTTATCATCCTTTTGTTCACACAGAACATTTTGTGTTTCATAAAAAAGTGCGTATAGACATCTTATAGTTATAAAGACAGACAGAAACAAACCAACTCTACATTTCCATTTTTATTTTTGCGACCAGATCCATACTATGCATACTGCAACAATGATCTAGGTCTCGTATTTAAAAGTTCAGTTAACATTATTGGGCATACAAAAACGCATCGCCTTTTTCGAGCGTCCACCAACCGGGCAAGTACTTGAATCTTTGGCACCTCATTTAGTACAGAAATAATTATATTCAAACAGAAAATTGCATCCAAAAATGTGCTTATTTCTTTCACAATGAAATCTTTGATCTACACGGTTCAAAGATATGAATGGAATTTCTGTGCCATAATTGAGATTGAGAACGCATATTTAGTGCGCACTGTTTTTCCAGTCAATGTACTAAACGATTTTCTCATCACAGACCTCAAAGGAACAGAAACAATAATTTTCTTTACCCGCTGGAGTATTTCAATATCTAACGAGAAGTATAAAAAGCGACAACTCCCTAATGTCCCCTGATTTAGTAAATGCAACTTCCTTGCACTTTGCACTTGCTTACTAGAAAACGACCGGCTAACCAGTGTTTCTAAGATCAGGATTCATTGGTTCTATATAGCCTATCATATCTATCTTATTCAACTGATTTGACAAAATCATGTTTGAAGCTCGGCAAAATTCGATAAAATATTGCTTTTACTATTTTCCCGATGATCGAAAGGCACAAATAAATCTTTTGTCATTTCCAAAAGTAGATCTAGCCACCTAACCAAAATTGGTATGTAACGTTATTCTACTTTTCAAGCTCATTACGTGAATAGGATAATGACAAACCATAACCATTTTCTCTATAGGTTCCATCATAATAACAATAAATAGCTAAACAAGTTCTACATTCAATTGTAACTTAAAGTCAAAGCAAGTCGGCGTATTGGTATGAATCAGCTAACTTTGGCTGCTATAACAAGTGGCACAAGTTCGGGGTTAAATGATCGCTTGATGACCAAAATATTATTATTAGTATTTTGACCCCATTCACATTACCAGCATCTCTGTTTTAGACAGTGTTTACTGCTTAACCATTTCGCTTTTTTAAATATGCCTTAAGAGCGCTCTTATCGTCTAACTTGTGGGCTTGTTAGTTTATCAATTGTCCCATACGCTTATGGCAAAAAATAAAAATATGTAGTTAGTATCTTAAAATTTCAAGCCTACTCAAGAACTCAAGAGTTGGTAGTGTTCACGTCCGCAATGACTACCCACGGCTGTGGCTGGCCTCTGGTCTCTTCATACTTTCCGAAGAGAATTAAAATTTTTGACTTGTTTCTTGAATGTCCTGTAATGGAAAATGTCAAGCAGAGACGGTGAGCATATTATCACATGAAATTGTCAATGCAAATCGTAGATATGCTATTTGTTTTTGAAGGTAAATTTTATCTCTGCATATCACGCAGCTTTGCTAACTAAACTTCAGTGCAAATCCATTATAGAAATTGAGAATACATACAAAACAAAGTATTAAATGAAAACATCTTATTTGAATACAACTATGAATTGCAGTACTGAATATAAGACTGCTTGAATGTATAAGATAGTTATTGAAATTTCAAATTATGCAACTGAAAATGATCCATGATGAGAAGAGATCATTGTGGTTGTTAGCATTATTACAATACACGCAGTCAGGGTGGCAAGGTGGATTATAAAATGTGTCATGATTTGCTCAAAACTCATGCATGTTGGATGAGTTTTTTATTGTTCACAGTTTCTCTCACCACCGCTACGCGCAGCGGAGAGCACGAATATATTATTACTAAAAACGAAGGAATATATTTCCACCCGGTGTGTCGGTGGTGATCAGGTGCGTGAATAGGAATATTACAAACAAAAATGATCAATCATTACATTGTTTATCTGATGTACATGCACCATGATGTACTGTGATAATTTATATAACAAACTATAAAAACAAATATATTCATAGTTGAGTGAGATTATGTACTACACAAGAAAGCTACAATAGATAGGCTCTTTAAAATTATTCGAGTAATGCATTAAAAGGGTGCGTGCAAGACTTTTTATTCATCTAAAGTTGTTTGTGAGTAGAAACACATGAATGCATAGTTTGCAGATATTTTTAGAATTTTAGACACTGTCATTTAGTCAGCACATGGTGTAAAGGTGTGTTACTAAATATAAACCAGTCATTTTGCAATTTGCAATCTATGTGAATTTTTTGCTTTGCTTTTTCCACATTGCATTGCTGTATCTGAAATTTCACTTTTTACTTTATAAAGTATC
Organism: Entomobrya corticalis; assembly: GCA_034694325.1. Lineage (NCBI taxonomy): Eukaryota > Metazoa > Arthropoda > Collembola > Entomobryomorpha > Entomobryidae > Entomobrya > Entomobrya corticalis. Next base: position 4,799 of record JAQFYG010004713.1, on the reverse strand, counting down.
AGAGACTTGATGTTTTTGTTAAATATTTAGTAACAAGATTGCAGATTTTATTTTCACAATTTTACGGCACGACATGATTTTTAGTTTATGACCACGCATTCTTTGTCAGTGTTTATTTTTCAAAAATGCTAAGATGCATATATTATTAATATATCCATATCAAAACAACGTGAAATCATGAAATCTCATTTAAAATGAAACTTTCACGACTTGCGTTTTTTTGCCAAGTAGACCTTATCACTTAAGGTAAGTTTTAGTAATCAAAAAGGTTAAAATGCGACATTTTACCCATCAAAAGTAACATCTTTTAATCTGTCTCCAGTCATATGTGAACAGCAAATATAATTCACAATCTACAAAACATGCAGAGATGATACACACCAAGTACACACACCATCCTTACCCTGCAGCCCAGAAGCTTGTTTATCAGAGATGTGAACTAATATTACCATGAAAGGACGAAAGGAACGTGAACGTGACTATAAAATGACGCATGACCTGACATGCATTTATAAGATTCATTTTTACTTGTCTTTTTTAATTACTCATCATCAGCCAAGGGCCATAAACATTACTAATAAGGCAAAGCTTGTTATATTGGCTAATAATAACGAGCCACACAAACCAGAACTTTAATGTGTAACAAAAAGCCCATGCACCATTACATTTTTTCTGGACGAGGACGAACTATACATTCAGATTTATGTATAAAGCTAGAAAACGTCAAAGTTATATCATGATGTACGGGTAAATAAAAAAAACAGTATAAAATATGTACGTAATTGTACTCCTCTTCATAAAACTTTTAACAACTTTTTAGCATCTCAGCTTACCTACTATCACTAAATAATTCGATTTCAAACAAATTTTGCACATGGGTCTTTGTATATACTTTTAGGATGTAATATGGTACATTCATCTTTAGACTGTACTAAAAAGTTACTCAGTCATTTAATTTAATGTAATGTATACAGATACATGTTCAGATTCATTCATTATCTTCCGTCGTTTTGTCCTTTGTTGTTCATTTTTATGGTTAATGGTCACTGTAAAAACAGGAAAGATATATGTAGACAAAGAAGAACAATGAAGACATTGTAAACAAGAAAGAAGACGATAGGTATTTGCTACATTATATTATCATCACACAGAAGAAAAAACCAGAGATATAAAGAAAAAAAACGATTCGTGTTGGGCTATAAAATGGGATACTACTGTAACAATGTAATGAATGGTGACAGTTCCCTCATTATATATGTATCATGAATTGCAAATTCATTATTTCATCACCAGCACCATCAGCTCCTCCTTCTAGTTGTACACATTCTATACACTTAATTGCCAACTTTTCTAAAGTGTAAATTTTACAAAGTGTTTTCATACATGGATACATGCAGAGCGATCATAGAGCGTTATATGGCCATAATGACTGTGAAGGCTAGTTGACACACTGCTGTGCCAGCCAACTTTAATCATAAAAATGAAAAAGTGCAGGCACACAGTGAGAGGCTATGTACGCATTTCTTTAACTTTTTTGTGATATGATAAACTGCCGATTTAGTTTGCTTTATTTTCCTGCTTGTCGTTTTGAACAATAATACGAGAGAGGTTTAGAGTAGGAACAACAAAATAAGAAGAAAGATGAACAAAGTACTTTAGTCAAAGACATTGTTCATGAAAAATCATGTCCGGATAGGATGAGCTATGTATTAAAGAAAAAAGCAGCCCAGTAAAAAGTTTTCTTTTTGTGTACATAAAAGAAGGCAAAAAACTGTCAACTGCGGCTCTGTGCTAATATTCAATGGTGGTCTTTAACGCTAAATATTACGCGCTCATTCATGTATTGTCTTCGAGATTACGTGTCCGACCATGCATCCTTTCTTTATATGGCAAAAATTTGTAAAGAAACTGCATGTTTTGGAGCACCAGACATGCCTTTTTCAGCACTGGACGGTTTACCTGAAGAAGCCAAGAAAAAGCAATAAATCGTCCCGGATTAGTCAAAGTAAAAATGCCACATCTTCAGCCAGAACTTTTGACGAAGTTTTTGTTTTCTTGCTCATTTATCTTGAGAGATACTATACTTGAGACTTATGATGTAAAGGTAAAAGTTAGAATAATAAACTTAATTTACTGCACCTATAGGAATATATGGCTTGTTACAAGAGCAAACTGTTTCTTTGAAGATTGAAAAACAGTATATTTTATAATCAAACAAGATCATTAACAAGATACATTAAAGTGCTGCTCGCTGCTCTCAAAGTGAGAGTTATATCTTACCGCGGCAAGGCGTGTTCATTGTTTTCTACTTTATAGTCTAAATCGATTCAGATGTACAATAGTGGTTCCTATGTTGTGTGCCGTGCCTGCAAGATGAAAATTGAATCCATTTTGTGATGAAAAATAAATACATTTTGAATGAATATAATATATATCGTACGGCTGAAGCTGAATGTGACGAAGCTCACTGTGTTAGTCTTAACTCATCGCACGAGGGAAAAATTTTTACTAGCAAAACTTTTACTAGAGCAAAATTTCCATGAATTAGTAAGTTCCGTTGAGTTATAGATAAATGGTGAAACAGCTGGATTGTTTTTTACGACAAAGTGACCTGAATTAAGCTAACAATTAGTCAAAAAGGTTAAATTAAAAAAAATTTACCAATTGATGAAAGACGATTAATACACTAAATAATAATATGAAAATTAGAAAAACTGTACACAAAAGCATCTTAACTGCTTTTTCAGTGTATTGAGTTTTGCTCCTTAAATATATTTACTGCGGTCGTCTTGCGGTAAAAGTGTAAACTGCATACTATTTTATTCCTCTGGAACAACTTTCCAATAAGCGTTTGACTTGATATGATATCTTTCCGTCAACCGTATTAATTCATTGAAGCCATCACAATACCAATAACTTCCTATCCCTCACAAAGCTCCAGGTCCAGGTCTTACATAAAAGGGAAAAGTAGAAGATATAGACAAACTGAGTTAAAAAGAAGCATCAAACTGCGGAAGGGGAAAGAAGAATTCCCAGCGGAAAAGAACTTTTTTGATTCGCGTGGATTCAGTATCATAAAATGTCTTTGTACCACTGTAAAGAAGTAGGGAAATAATGAGCAAATGAATATTTTTCGTTTTCATGAATTGACATGTATAGCCAACATGCAATATTTATACGTAATGCAGATTTCCCCAAATATGAAGGTAAGTTTGATAATTTACTTTAAGATTTGTTTCGGGGTCTTAGCAAAAATGAGGATCCTCAAACTAGGATCCGACAAATCAACAAATAAAATCAATGTGCTATATAATTACCTTGAAATTTTAAAATTAAATTAGAAATCTAAAAATAACCGTTGATGACCATGAATTTATTTATAGTTAATCAAATTTTACTTCCCATTTAAACCATAAATGTGAAAGAAACTACCTAATGTTTAGTTAGTCAAGCAAGTGCAGACAGACACAATGATACAGACTGAACTTAAGACATGATGGAATCCTACTGCTTATGGTTAATAAAATGCCTTTAGAGGTTTTTGGGTACTCAGCCGTAAAAAACTTCATTTACACAACTAACTGGCAAAGAAACAGCAGAAAAGTGATAATGACTAATATACACATCAAGTCATTACATCTCTCGGGTAAAAGCTGCTGCGATGAGCGGTTTCACTAGCATCTCTTGTAAAAACGCATTAATGTCATGCGTGCCCGTGCTTCACTAATGTTCTTACTTGGTATACGAAGTACATAAATGTTTTATTATTATTAAAGCAAAGACCGATCCCTATTCATTCTCGCTGCTTTGTGCATGCACAGAATTCATAAATGTGCATGAAAAAGTGCTAATATAAAAAAGAAACAACGAGTTTCTTTTACAGACACTTACACTTTCACTTTTGTGGTTAGAGGATACAGGAGAGCGATATTACAGCAACTATTACAATAAGGAAGGCACACACTATTACATAGTACACAATACTTAAATGAATTATGAGTCAACCAGCCAACCAACCAGGTCTTCCGGGACTTTTGGTTGACGCTTATTATATGTATATGTATGTCCGCTTCGTACAGTGAAGATGATCTATATTTCAGTTCTATGAATACCCTCACTAAAGCACGACGGAAATCATATTCACATATAACATTGTTGAAGCTTATACTCTCACAAGTAAGTATGTATTTAAATATTCTTTTGCCAAGGCAGTCAAAATAATATTTACATTTTGTTCTTTCCAGAGCTTACAATGGTGCTCGAAGCATGTCTGTTTTGAAAATGTAACAGAATTTTTTACTCTGCCGAGTTTGACTCGCGTAGAAAAGCCAGTCAAACTTTGAATGACAACCATGATTAATTAATTAAATCAACCAGTTTTAATACTTCCTTTCATTTAGTTTTCGACAAATTACATTTTACTATTTAACAGAATAAAAGAAAACTACGAAGTGCCGTACATTTGCAGTTTTCGCATTTCTTATTGCAAACCCAAAGATTTGATCAAAGTGTTAATAAAATATTTGTTGTCAAAAATTAAAAGCCTAAAAGTATTTTTATATATAACGTTGTTGTTTCACTATTGGATCAGCTCTACCTATGACAAGCATAACTGAAATTAAAACACCTACAAACTCAAATTTAGTTCGTGTGCAGTATAGATCATTTACTAATGTATTAAGGTAATTTCAAATGATCTCAATCAAGACACAAACTGTTATAATTGCAGACGAACTACAATTATATAAGATGCAATCATTCTAGTTGGCATTTTGTAGTGCACCTATTTCATTTTCTTG
>JAQFYG010004712.1:0-10724 GCA_034694325.1 Entomobrya corticalis | reverse complement strand
TGGCCGACATTTTTGCAACGTGTTTCACGCATTTTCATCTGTATTCTCTTCAAAGCTAGTGATGTATTTACATGCTGCGATGAATATGTACGGAACAGGGATTGGTGGATACACATTATTCTGTACATATTATATAAATGTACTGATATAAGTAGATAGACTTTATAACATTAAGGAGATAATATACTACACAACGATGCTACTACTCATCTTTATAAAGTAGCCAACACAATATTTTTCAAGCTACCTAATGTTGTCGGCCGTAATAATATTAATATTAATATGCCATGCCAGTTTTATAAATTAACCAGTATAATGTTTCCTAGCTACTTAATGTTGTCGTTTATACAAACAATTTGCAATGTAATATGCTTAAGATGAGTAAAGGGGGCTGCCAAAAACATGCCGATGTATGGCTCAAATATTATTATTTACTTTCAATGGTACAAAATTTTTTTTGAAATACACATATACGAACTCACACCAGAGCATGTCGTTGTTATTCTAGAAATGTACATGTAATTTTTAAATATACCTTATTTTATAAAGGCGATGCATGCAGCCGAAGAAATTTCTGGTACATTCTAGAGCTTCACACATTTTGCTAAGACGCAGACGACGTGCTCGTGAGTCATTGTCAACAAGTACCAGCTAAGATATGTTGTAATGCAGATAACACCAAAGAGCATGAAAAAAGTGGAGCCATGAACGTTGAGGAGACGAGACGAATATTGGCATCATGCCAATCTGGATATTAAACTATTGAAATATATGTGGTTTATAGTCATAGGTGGTATAGAACAAATAGTGACATAAAATTTCACTTCATACTGCATACACTTTAATACGCTGGCAAGTGTCAGTTGAGTATATTCGTATTTTCCTAAACTTGATTGTGTATTCACTCCATATTAAAAGTGTGGCGATGGCATATTTGGAAAACAGTTTGTGCTATGAGATGCCGTATAACTATTAAAATTTCACATAAACAACAGCTACTTATATAAATGAGTCATCTGTTTCATAGTAATGTGTGGTAATCTCTGTAAAAGTTATAAACTCTCCGCATGGCATTTATAATGCATTTCATTTCTAAAGGCGATGCATGCTTCTGAAGAAATTTCTGGAATATTCTAGATCTTTCAACATTTTAGGAAGACGGCGTGCTCCTTAGTCATCGTAAACAAGTACTAGGTAAAATCAGTTGGTATTCAGATAACAGCAAAGTGCATGAACAAAGTCGTGCCAAGAATAATGTAGACGAGAGACAAATATTGGCAAAATGCCAATCTGTATGCAAACTATCGTAATAACTGCACATGCTTTATATGGGGAAATGGAACATGTAGTAATATATTATTTCATTTCAATTACGCAAACAAGTGCCGGTTGAAGATATTTGTGATTTTCCTCATTCATTATCATGTATCCAATCCATATAACGAGTGTGATGATAGTATGATCAGTAAATACTTTGTGAAATAACATGTCATATAAGTATTAATATTTACATAAATATATGCTACAACTAGTAACCAGTTGTCATTTTCATGGTGTTGTGAATCAATTTCTATAAAAATAAAGCTAAAAACTATCCGCAAAATTTTACATCAAAATACTTTTGTGGTCTGCCAAAATACGCAATGCAACTACTGGGAAATGTGAAATATGAGTTGAGCAGAATCCCTAATTTATTTAATAGTTATTTCGTATTCATGAGAAACCCGTGTGGTTTAATAGGGGAAACACACGTAAAATAGCTTTTTCTCATAAACATTGATAGTAAGTCTTTCATACAACAATTCATAGATTTTGAAACTTGTGCATAGCTAGAGCTCCTTTTCTAAGATATCATGTTTTGATAAACCGGATATTTTAAAGGCTTTCTAATGAATTGCATTTATTATATGAATAGAAAAAATTCTCCATTTAAGTGCACTTCTTTTTTATATTTTTTACGCAACTGTTTTAGCACAATTTACACTTTTTTGGAAATGTGCGACAAAGTACAAAATTATTTTTAAATGGTTGTTTGTCGTATTGTAGACCTGGAAACTCTCATTGCAAAATATTTAAGAAAAAATGGATGAATAAAATAAATATTTTTAATATTGAATATTCAAAAACGAAATTATATTAAAAACTATCAATAAAATTTGGAAATCATTTCTGCAGTAATATTTGACTGTCTGACAAAGCTCGTTTTAAAAGCATACCATTAAAGTTTCACATGTAGTTTTTATTTAAAAGTTCACTACCTTATTCTTGTAAATACTTCCAAGGTAATTTTATACAAATTATACATAATATGCAAATCATGGTTATTATCTTTGTTGTTTGCATTTTAATAAACAGTTTTGTCGTATTTTTTTCAAATTTTTCAACGCGTTGTTTAAACAAAAAATTGCATTCTTACTTGGGAAAACTTGATTTTTGTTTCTCATATTCCCAACAATCTAAGTAAGAATTTAAATAATGTGAATATAAGACAACCCAAAAGCCCAAAGTCACAATTTTTGTTACCGAATGTTTTATGCAACTTTTTATATTGTGCTAATTCAAACCTTTTGTTGTAAATTCTAGTTTAATGTTTTACACTGCCAGTGCGGCTTAAGTTAATTTTGTTGGTTTAATGTTGACGCATTTATATTTAATGCGTTTCGTCAAATTTGCATACCACAGACATATTGTTTTAGAAATTTGTTATATGTTATCTGCCTCTTTTGTGCCATCAATTTTTTAAAGGCTATTTAGTAAGTATTATAAGCGAACTATGGCTACTTAGTTAAATAACAACAAAAACTTAGTTTCGACAACAACGGAAATATTTTCTTAGCACTTTATTGCTCTAATAGAATTTAATTATTTTTTTAATACGCGAAAGGGATTATAGAGTTTGTAAAAGTAATTTAAATGATTGGGCGTTATCATAAATTGAGGCGAAGTTTAGCACTTTCATCAAGCAAACAATAAAATGTACATGTCACTTCATGTTATCCGTACCAATGTGGATATATATACATTTTTAATAAGACTGACGGCATTTACTAAAGCTTATTAGGTTACAGACAGCCAAAAAAATTTGCATGAAATTTTATTACTTTCAATTTAAGAACCGAAAACACGTATTTAATACATTTTAATTAAAAAACATTTTGCCCTTGTTTGTGACATTAGCAATCGATTGGATTTAAATTAGTTTCTAATGTACCAATTTTGGTCACAATTAAAATAATCCCCAGAGAGTTCTCAAAAACATTTTAAAAATCGTCATCTCGCCTCGTCTTGGTACAAAACCCTTTCACCACCATGACAACAACGAACTTCACCAACAAAATACCTGCAATCATACTGTAACTATCAGTCATTTTCAAAGTGGTTTACTTCCTCTTCTTCTATAAATGATAGTAAGACACTATAAAAATGACAGATTTTTACTGGATTTCAAAACAACTTCTTTCAAGACAACCTTTAACTTTTCTCCGAAATGCAATCTGGAATCTCATACCAATCTACTAACATCAACTGTACAAACTCAATTAATTTACACTTTTGAGCAAATTGGAGTATACTGCTTGAATGCAATTGAGCTTTTTGATTAAATTCATAGAAATCAGAAGAACAATAGTATTCCAATTGGTGACTGCAAACTTTTACCATTCTATCAACATTTCAATTATATAGACCAGCAAACTGTCAAAGATGTGCTTGGAATCACAAAAACAATATATTTGACTGTAAATTATTAACAAATACAACTTTAGATAATTTAAATTATCAAAAATGTGTTTGCATCTGATTGGCAGGACACAAAAAAACTCAGCTTGAAATCTGTCAGGAAGGAATCCAAACCAATGATTGCAAAATAATGATCATATCCAAATTCTTCACAGTTTGCCAATAAACATTTTCAGTCGTCTGTATGCTCTACACTTGCTGCTACGTGTTAAAATTTTCACGGTGCAGATAGAGTAAGCTGTATTGATGAAACTGAGCTAATTCAACTTTTTATCACACTTCCACAACAATATTGTTTTTTCATTCTCAGCAAGAAAAATTTTCCATACCTGAAAGCCAACAAAATATGTGAGTGATTGGATCTTCGTCGCGTAATGTCTGTTTTAAAAATTAACTAAAAAACAGAAGTACACGACGTGAGATCCTCATTTTACGATTTACACCTTTGTTTTAAAAACATAATTCTGGCGTTTGCATTGAACATTATTCCAACAATTTATTTTTGTTATTTAATTGCGATTTATATTGAAGTGTATCTCCTTGATACTCTTGTTTGACTTCAATATTTACCGAAATTATTTGACGAAAATACCAACTCAACCTATTCAGCATAATATGCCACATTACTACAAGATAACAGGATGGATACAAAAAGCAAACCAAAGTATTTGTTTTTAAAATCGATTGCTTAGATTCCCAAAACTGCAGTTCACGCTCTTATTTAACGAAAGATGTGGACTCAATTTTGGAAATTCTATGTACTCCAATAATCAACTCTTACCAAATTTGATTTAAATGGATTATATCAATGTAAGATTCCAAATGCTGGACAAAACTGTTTTGGGGAAATTTGAAGCTTTTTTTGGACTCTTCCATATCCGAAGATGAAATAAAAGATTGATAACATAAAAGTGGACTGTGCTGTTGAATGAACCATTTTGTAACTCCATTGAACACACTAATTCACTATTTTGTTAAATAAAAAACTTCAAGAAAATAATTCCTATACAAACGAAAAAACATTTTGGAGGCAGTTTGAGGAAACTTCTTAAAATACAGAATGAAATGAGTGTAGATCTCCTGGTACTTGTGAGTGACACTTTATATATACCTATTAGTGTCTTTCAAAGCACTAGGTGGTCAACATTTCATAATAGCTTCACACCTTAGCCAGTGCTACTTCCAATGTATTTCCAAGGAGGGGATCCGGACAGAATCAATATCTATCTTGTGAACCGGGATTTATCAATATTTTATGAATGGTTTATATCTATTCATAGCAAAGTGGACTCTGAGAGATGATGACAACTTTTAAAATGCAGTTTATTCCATCTGATTTTTTCTTTGTGTTGTTCAAGTTTTTTTTTGCAATTTTCGTCAGCATCTTTAAAAAATCGGAAGAATTTACGGGCAATAACCCCCCAGCTTGTCTCAGCTCAATTGTTTCGACAAAGATACATAAACTGAAATTTAGCTTGGGGAAAACGAGGGAGGTTTTTTGTGGTATTAAATACCAAATATTATACAGAAATGCCTTACGTTTCTGCGAGGCTCCATGTCGAAATAACAACGCTTGCCACGTTCCTGCAAAAATCTAGGATAATTGGACAGTCAACAAAAATGAAGAGAAATATCTTTTAATTGGAAATCACTGGATGGTGGTATTAATCGGAACTGTTTAAATCACAATTGAAGGTCCGACTAAAATAAACTTCCTTTGACCTCTAAATTTATATACATCATTTGTTGTTATTATAACTTTTGGGAGACGGACATGTTCAACTGTTAATTTGCATGGTATTAACCTGATTGTCTGGAATCATTTATTTTCATTTACATTTTTAAAATATCTGTTTCTTGACAATTAGATGGATTCTAGCAATCATCAAAACAAACATCTAATCATTTCCTGGCAAGATGAAAAATTCTTTACATCTTACCTTTCTACCGATTTTCGTAATTTTCTTACTTTTGAATTTACAAAAAAATCAAACTTTAAAAAAATCAGTTGGTTATCTACAAAACTCATTAGTCCAGAATAAAACTATTTTATTTTAGAAAGGCAATTTTTCATCTCCAAAATGACTAAATAAAAAGTAATTTTTAATATTTTCCGGTGACTTTTATGAGGATTCATCGTAAACTTTCCTAAGGATTCATCACTAAAGTCTAGTTTTCATCAAGTCGGCATTTCAAAAATCAAAAGCTATTACTCCCTGACCATCATTGAAGTTTAGACCTTGATGGATGCTGTTGTCATGCCGGCCATAAAGTGCTAAGTTTTACACACATCTCGTAAATATCAGTCATTTGGAATTGGAATTTTACCACATGCTCAATCTCGTACACCATGAGATTATATGCATATACCTAGTCAACAGGAAGGCAAGGATTCTGCAGCCCTGGAAATCTTTCTCATTTGCTCAGTTAGGAATGCTTCAGCCATCTATCCAGTTTACTTTTGCATAATCTTTTTCAAATTTTCAAGTTTGTAAACCTAATCTGGAGAAATGGTCTGGAGCAAATGCAACATTTACAAATAAATTCTGAGCAAAAAATTAGCAAATGATTGTGCTGCCGCTACTAGATGGTTTTGTCAATTTAGAGCTGGTTTTTAACAACTCTTATATAAATATTTAAATGTAATTTAGGTAGTTATTTTATTTATTATTTTAAAATTTCTATTTATTTTGTATTTTAACAGCTCTATTTGTTATACTTTAAAGGTAAATTTTGCCCGCTTCAGTAGCCAATACACAAACAAATTGTGAAAGGATGCTCGCTTAATCAGTGCAGTGGTTCCACATTGGCAACTGTGACAAATAAAAAAACTCATCGAATTTTTGGTCGACCTCTACTGCAATATATACATCTAGTAAGAAATTTGGCAAGTGCCGTTGTAAGTTGCTTTTTCATTTGCAACTTACAGTGCAAATGCCTGCTTTCTTGCCAGAAAAACATCATTTGCCTTTAGAAAATGACGTGATGGAATCAAGATTGCAAAATGACACGAATGAGGAAAAAATTTATGAAAATAAGTCTCAAAAAGTTTTGAACTTTATTTGCTTCAGGTTTTGTTTAAACTGCCCGGATTTGCCAAATATTTTTTTTTCAATTATGTCGTGCGACAAAATTTGATAATTGATATGATTATTTTGCAAAGGATAATCGATCTTTTATGGTTTTCATGTGAAGGATTTATGAATATTTATCACAAATCTAAAATCGTATGGAAGGATAAATCATCTCCAGAAGATGGACAAAATTGACGTAAAAGGTTTTTAGATTTGCCAGTTATGTTGACTTTGGGTTTTTTAAAAGAAAAATTAAAGCTTTATACCTGGGAAGCTTATACGACTTTTATCAACCTCATCATCAACAACAAAATCCGTAATTTCCTGAGCTTATTACAGTCCTGATGCTTTATTGGGCAAAAATGGAGGCTTTTGAAAGAAAAATTCATGAAACAAGTTATGGTAATCGGAATTGAAGTCCAACATCCAAATGCATAGAAGTTTGAAACAACCATATTTTTATGAAACTTTGCAAATAAAAGTTAAGTCAAAACATCATAGAACCGTTTGATATACCGGATGGAAACCTGCAGACAATTTTTATTATTTTCAAATCTTCTGCCATGAAGATGCGGTTTTCACCGTAAAAAAGATCTTTTGGGGGTAACCAAACCAATCAAGAGGAAAATATTGATATGAATGCACGTCTGCCGGGGATTGCTGCACTATTTTGCAAATAAAAAAGTAATGCAGCTTTGCTTGGTTGATCTACATTTCATAACTAGCCAAATTTGCCACCTCCAAATATTACAAAGGATGAAACAATTCAGGCAATGAGTAATTCTGCCTACCTGAAGTAATCATCACAGTTTAAAACAAAAGCAGATTAATAAACCTGATGAACTGGAACTGCCACTATATTGACTCTACGTTTGAAAATAATGACCGGGTTGTGATAAATTGGCTACCTGTTTTTTATTAATAGGTAAACATAAATCATAGTTTTTTGTTTTTTACATTTTTCTATCAACAACCAGAAAACCAATATTTATGACCGGTCAACAAAATGTTTTATGTTTCCATGTTACTACTTCATAATCTACTCTTGCCTGCTTGCCTGGCTCTTGTTTTGTTCTCTTCGTTTTCTCAGTTTTTTTCTCGCTTTTTGCACAAACGGGGCCGCTCACAAAATACGGTCAATATCATTTAAAAGTTTTAAAAAGTGTTTCATGTTTAGTTCTATTCTGTTCATAGTTTTTATAGTTCATAGTTAAGTAGAGAATAAAATTAGTAGAAAAATTAAAATTGAAGGATAGGAGCTGACGACGTATTGTTTGTACGACGTTTTTGATTGTCCTATACTCGTGTTGCTCTCCTCCTTTACTCTTGTTTTGCATTTATACTTATGTATATATATCTTGGCAAACATTTTTATACTACGATTTTCTTCATAAATTTTCTGTACCTTACACATGTACATGGGATAACATGCAGTCAAGTACATCTCCTTTATATTGTCTTGATATTTTGCGTAAAACGCATATAAAAATAGCCAATTACATATATATCCATAAACGCACTTTTGTTTGCCTTTTAATATATTATTTTTAATCTGCTTATATTACTCCTAGAATATCAAAAAGATGTGAGCATGTTTTCTTACTACTTTTGATTTAAGTGCACATAAACCCAAACCTTGTTTTCAGCAAACGTACTACATACGAAAATATTATATTTAATTTTATTCTATATAACATTTTCAATTCATAATACTAGCAGACTGATTGAATTTTTGCACTGTTTAAATACTATGTGAATTTTCATTACTACAGTATTACTAGCTTAGGCTAAGCTGCAAAACAGAAATGTTTTTTTGGCATACTGCTCCATGTATTATACTCAAAAACTCAAAACGGACAAAACGAAAAAAACCATGGCAAGCTCTTTACATATTATGTCTTAACCCATGAATACGTTTTTTTATTCAATATTTACTTTGTATTTTTTAACGCGTGACATGAGAGCAACATGTTCCTTCGGCGCTTTTCAATGTTGGCATTGTGCGAATGCAAAAAAATTCCAGTGGATGAGGAGCTATATTCACCCACTAATGCAATGGTCTCTTCTTTTCAAACTTTGCATGCATTGTTCCGTTTTCTTCAACTTGGACTATGAGCTGGAGCATGCCTTTAACGTTTTGTAATGGAAAAATACTGAAAAGAAACGTTGTACAGTACATCTTTTATGAGATGGTATAGACCGTTATGTGGAGACACAGTGATATCAATGTTTAGTCAAGATCTTCAGCTCGGTTGACTCACATGTCTGCTTAAGCAAGCAGTTTGCGTCTACAGATACTTTTAGCTGAAAAAAATATTCCGGTATCTGTTTTAGAGCAAACATTATATTTTAATTAACTATTATAGATTAGTGTGTATAAAAAAGTCTTTAAAAAACTTTCTGGAGGTTATAAATTATTAGAACAATTTTTAGTCCGTTTAATGCTCGTTTTCATTTCAGCTATTAGCTAGGATGAGTGGTTTGACTCATTGTAGAATTTATTATATAACAAAACTCGCCAACTGGTTTTTTGTGACAAAAGTTTTTAAGGGATAATTGTGTGTAAAAGGCAAAATAAAGATAACATTTATTGATATTTTATTGATAATTTAAGTGGAAATTGATGTACTTTTTTATAAAGCTGAAAATATTCATCAACACTGGACATAATGTTACTAAAATTTTGTAACTATTTATTTTCAGCAAATGTAGATCCGTTTTGGGTCAACATAAAACGCACATCAAGCAAACAACCGAACGCCCAATATTTTTGGAACAAGGTAAGTAAAACAACAACATTTTATAGCTTTTATTCTCCATATAATCTAACCTTTTTTAGTTACGTTAGAAGTCAGCAAAAATGTTATAATCTACTTATTATAATTATATAATCATTTGGTCGTCCCACAGGTTGTCGCTATGCTAAATTTTAAATTTTTTAAATATCTTGGATTTTGGGTGGGTCATGGTTTGGAATTTTCAAATAGTAAAGTATGCTTTGCTAATTTCTGCCTAGCCACTTCTGGTCCTGGTATGTAGATACTATTTATGGGAAAATGGAACAAGTAGTATCATAATATTTCTATTTAATGCTATGGCAAGCTTCATTTGAAGATATTTGTAGTTTTTTTTGTAATTTCGTTATGTATCCAATCCATATTAAGAGTGCGTTGATAGTATGTATGGCGATAAATTTCAGCAATAACAAGCCATATAATTCATAATATTTTACAGATACAACTGCTGCTACGGTTTACTAGTTATCTTTTTTATTGTAATTTGTAGCAATGGTTGTAAAAATAAAGCTTCAAACTATGCGCAAAAATGTACATGGAAATATTTTTTGGTCTGCTGAATTACGCAATGCATTTACTGTAAAGTTTGAAAAAAGAATTGACCGACATCTTTAATTTATTTAATAGTTATTTCATATTCATGAAAAATCCGTAATGTATATCAGGAAAAAGATACGTAAAATAGCTTGTTGTAAATACGATAAATGTACGATAAATAAAGTAATTGTTGAACGGATTCATTCAAACAATTAGTGTTCATTGCAAACACGTTTTGAAATTAGTTATGCATGGATTGTTCTTTTATCGTTTCTTTTTTTACACAGATTTGTATTTTGCTGTGAAGATTTTATTGTAAAGCTATTGACCAAACAAAATTAAGAATGTACTATAGTCCGAAAAATTTAGACCTTTCGCACGCGAACAATGAGTTAAAGAAGGCGGAAAATAGTGCATTATAGTCGGCAATAAAAATATTACCAGTTGAAAAAAGTTTATCATTACTCGTCAACAATAAGCAATCAAAACATGTTTTGTTTTACGACTAAGCTCTGGCTATGTATTTAATTGATATTGCATTTCCTATTCAAATATTTTTCTTTTGGCAGGTAACCTTTCC
>JAQFYG010004711.1:0-10725 GCA_034694325.1 Entomobrya corticalis | reverse complement strand
AATACATTATGCCGACATCTTTTTATTTATTTATTCATAGTATCAAGCTTTTGTTTACATCTCCTTTCCATTAACTACCTGTAAAAATAAATTCAAAGCCTAGATCAACAACAATTATAACAGAGAACCTACGTTAAAGGAATATGACTAAATAAGAATGTCAGGTTGAACTATGATATTTTCATATAAAATGTTTCTGGAGTTCTAGAGTGCAATCTCTTTTTGGTAAATTATTGTGATACATTCAATCCTTGTCATTTAAATATGCACTTTAAAAATCTTTGATAGAGGCTTACATGAAAAAAATTATGAATACCATCGCATGTGTAATATGCATGTATTTATGTACACTGTATACTATTTTTTACTTGAAAAATTGTGTGTACCTACCTGCATTACAAATACAATATTATATTATTAGCTCACATTTTATTATTCTTTCCTTATTCACTTTTTACTCTCTGATTGCAAGCTGCAAGTATATAATGGATATTATTCATTAGTGTGCATCTGTGCAATACTTTTAAACTAGTATAAAATCTACTTACACAGCAAAATTATATGAAGAAAAAGGATGTGCAATTGCAAGGCCTATGGTAAAGAGATATGATAGTATACTTTTAAGAGTTAAAAGGGTTTTTAAAAGGGAAGCAAGTATGTACCTCTGTTCTTTATAAAATTACTAATATATGTATACCTATAATATACTTTTTTATTTAACTCATCCATCCGCATCTCCTGCAAATTCGATTCGAACTACATTTAAAAAAATGCATTTCTAATATAAAACGACAGGTTACTTGAAAATTTTGTCTGGAATGGGAAACTTGAAAATTGGGTTTGAATTGAAGCTTTTAGTTTTAGCAGAGATTGAAGGTGCATGAACATGGATGCATGGATGGAGACGTTGAAAATGTTGAAATATCAAAGTGTGTAGGTATGCATATAGCTGATAGCTAACGTATTTCCTTAATTTCCTTTAATAATAATGTTGCATACATTATGCACTGCATAATTAATGCCTTGAAGAAAGTAATTATGAGCTTAAAAGCATACAATACAACTGTGCTTATAATTTACAAGTACGAACAGGAGAAAGAATTGCAAAATCTAATCCTTATCCGTATACTTATGTAGCTGACTTGATATGCTACATGACCAAATAATAAAACCAGATTTTGATTGAAGAGAAGAAACCTCATTCCATCTTATCATATACCTTTACAATTCAACACGATTTTAAGATTATTAATTCGATCTTATATTACGTTTCTTGCTTTCTTTTAGAGTTTTCAAGATAATACAAAAATTTGTAAAAGGTTTAAAAAGAAAGAACATCCGCGAATAAAATAGTAATGTTTCTATAATTTATTCGTTTATGATTTATCGAGTTCACTCATATATTTTTACTTTACAACGGAATACTATGATTTTTTTTCTATTGAGCATATTGTGCATTTTGATGGCAATAGTTTCATTTCATATCATAAACGCTACACATATTTGATACCTTGATACCTATGTTTGATACTATTGTAAATATGCAAAGTAGATATAAATCTCATAAATTAGTAGCATGCATGTAAGCACAAGCAAGCTCAAGCACGTAATTTTTCTTCCTCACATTCTGTGAAAATCCGTTTTTTGTGATGTACATTTTTTAGCATCGTACAACAATGCACCACCTCAGGCGTACACGATCTGCCTTTAGCAGTTCTTTTGTGGTTTCGGTTTGGTTACTGAAATCTGAAGCAGTTCATGATGAGTGATGAGCTATACGGTCGGTAATCGCAGAAATGTGTAATATTATGCTACATTACATTGACTTAACAAAAGTTTACGTTCATTATTAAATTGGATGTAAAATAAGAGGAAATAGAATGCATTGTGCAATGGAAAAATATACTGTTGTAATAATGTATTCTCGTGAGGGTAATTTTGTGCGTTGCGTACACAGTACACGTGCTGTGAATTATTATTAGAGACTATTAAAAATCTTTTTGTAAAGTTTAAAGACATTTCACTTAATGAAAATGAAAAAGCACACAGTTTTATGAATTGATGCAATCCGAAATCCGAACCTGAGAATCGGTTAAAGATAATTTTAATGACTAGGCGGGTTAGATTGTTTTACACGATGATGATTAGTTTTTTTCAATTCTTCATCATAATGTAAAATGGATGGAATTGTTAAGGGAAGAAAAAAGTCTAATAAGCACATTTCAACGCTTTAGTTCGTACAAATAAATTCAATGTTGTCTGTCTATTCGCCTAAAAACTAAAGACAAAGAAAGATTAAATCACAGGATTAATCTATTTTTCAGATACAATTTAATACGGAAACAAAATAATTTTTAATGAATTGAAAATACTCTGGTTCAATGACTAATGTTCGCACAATAAATGTCAGGCAAAAGTGCTATATTCCCACAAGTATTATTAACTTTTATAACTTATTGCAATGAAAGTTGTGAATGCTGTGATATATGGATATGAAACTATGAAACCTGTTGATATTATGACGGAAGATTATATATGATATGTATGATATTCCATTCATGACATATTGATAAGAAAGAAAGAAAATCTCATGGAATTTTTAGATGAGTACGTTAGGAATTTATTATAGCGTACCCATCAGGGAAATTGACAATGATTTTTTTGTTTAGTTATTAATACATTGTTGTACCGAAACTGAAACGATATATTACATAGTAATATAATATATATTCCCTTCTCTTTCAAAATTATAGTTTTAACGACTACAGCACTGACTGACCTAACGAAACGACTAATGGACACGAATATAAAATACAATGCAACATTACACTAAAACTATAACTATCTTATAGTTAGCGGATTATGAGTAACTTAAAATACAACTTAATCTAGAGATACGGATTAACATCACATTCCTGTTAGAGTAAACAGTTAGAGAAAACTGAGGTCAAGTTATATATTTTGTCAAAAAAAAACTAATTAGGTTTAAGCTAATTAATTTAACTGTCAACTGAGTAAATGAAATAGCAACGATACATAAACAACAGAAGACAGCTAGCTGAAATTAAAATATTTCTTCCTTAAACATTAATTTCCTAAAAGATTTACCAACTTATTACTATTGACCTACTTTATTACAAATTAAGTATTTTTAAAATTAACACTATTCTGCCTGGCCCCGTACAGTTAATTTTATTTCGTTGCAACTTCGCTTCTACTAAATTGTTACAGAAAATATTTTTGTTTCCTCCATCGACTGTGGACTCTATGCGGTTTCACGTGATGATAGTTAAAATTTAATATGGGTCTACTTAAATTATGACATGACAAACCTGATATATTTACAATTGACACTTAATAAACATTCCTGCAGCTCATACAATTATTTCCTCGTGTGAGGATCGGCTATGCTAAGTACATTAACATTACTACTACTATCGAACTTTGATAATAAAACATGCAGTATAGGTACAATTTAATATTTTTATTTCATTTTCACTTCATCGGGAATCGGGACATGTTAAATTCGTACAGAGTAAAAAGTAATGCTTGGAGCAATATGAGTAATTATTCCTAAAGTTTACACACTACATATATAGAAATATCTATTTAAAATTAACCTTAATTAATTGTGTACATAAATTGAAGATAAACTCATTATAATGACCAAACAGTTTCATCCTATAGTATAACTTGATTATGATTGACTGTAAATATTTACAACTAACGGAGCCACAAAGTGGGGTCTAGAACTCCCTTGAAAAGGGAAACATTTTCTTCATTTCATGGAAGTAATTTTAAGCCACAGAAATCAAATTAATCCAAGGTATAAATTGTTGGCAGTACATGAATTCTATACTAAAAATGTATATTACAGGCATTTTCAATTAAATGCTCATACACTATTAAAAGCGAGTAAAATGCAGCGATATTCTTAGCACTAATAGTAATTACTAAATTCTAAACTTAACATTTTGTAATATAGCTTATTGTTTTATTTTTACCTCCAGTAAAGCCTAACACACACTAAAGGAATATTTAATGTACATATTGTGTTTTACACGCTAAAGGTTTAAAATTTCGTGGTTTGATTTCCGAACAGTATCACGATCACCTAAAAGTACCTAGTATAAAATTTACACTGTACTGCAATATAAATTAATTATTTGCACCATCAATCTTGGCGCGAATTTTGTGAGAAAATCAGGGATCAGCACGCATTCACTTCAGTATTTTTTTCGGTCAATACATAATCTACTTCCTTTTGCGTTTACTTGCTCCAATTAAATGTGCTGGAATTTGCATTGGGGAGGTAATTGGTTCCCCCACTGGTGTATTAAGCCCACTATCAAGAGAATTATGTAAGTTAATGCCTGAAAATGATAAATGACCAACTCCACGACTCTGACCCTGACCATCCGAGCGTTTCAGAGTATCTCGGTCTGTAGTCAACATACTTTCCAATTCATCATCTAAAAACATATTACTAGATTCATCAAAGAATGTGGTATCGTCTTCCGTTAATTCAAACAAGCTTGGATTATAAGCCATAACTTCCTGTCGCTGAACTCCGACATCCCCACCTGAGAGATTTCACCGTGAATTAATATTAACATCATAACAATAAAAAATATAATACAAAATATACAAGTTAAATCTTCAGAACATACCGGGTGCAGCCACTTGGAATTGTTGATTCATTTGATTTGTTTGATTTTCGACGTTATCTCCTGCTCCGGGAGAACCATTGAAAAGCTGAAATTTAATGAAGAGCTCCATTAAAATACGATTATCAGACTCATGGAATTTGAGGAATCTATATGATCTTTGAAAAAGCTGATCAAATTACAATTATTTCAGAAATTGTAACAAGTATTAATGACACAAAATGTTATTTTGAAATTATTGTTCAGCCCACAAATATGACCAAAATGATTATTTTAAATCAACGGTATCACATTTATTTTGCTTATTATCGGTAAGTATTTATTTTGTTTATATACAAATGAAGAGCTATCACAATCGTAGGCTGTACCAAGTACTCCCCCTAACCTAGCCCTGAAATAATTAAACTGAGTGTTCAGTTTCATCCCAACCGGCCCTATATTTATACTCATACCTAAACCAACAACTAATTTAACAGCGAGCAGTCGTTTCGTTTTCAATGTGATTTGTCACCAGTGAGAAATCCATATCCCCATTTGAATAAGCTCCATTTCCATACGTGATGGCATTCTAGTTTTTAACTGTTTCTAGTGGTACAACGAATGTTCCAAGCTCTCCATATGTGATACAACTATCGTTTACCTGCGAATATGTTTCGGGATCGATCGCAGCTAGGTTGATGTAAGGCTTGTTACTTGTGCTTACCCCAATTAGAGTATCACTATCCATATGGTAATCCTCGCCTTTAAAGAGATCCCTCAAGTTGTTCAGGCCAACTTCAACCTCGTCCAAATGCCCATCCAAATCTTGCCTACAATGCAATAAGAATTTATCAGAAATAAGAAACAGCATTGTTAGATGGTACATGCATTTTTACTTTCATGAACTTATCTAAAATTAAATGACTATGATCGTTTAAAAGCACAGAAAACTAAAACATTTTCTTAGCAGTCAACGAGTCCGCAGATGTACCGAATTGACTTAAGACACTGAATATTGACATCACAGGGCATTATGTGTAGCATTACACATTATTGCACATAAAAGATAAAAGTCCTACCAAGCATTAAAAATTCATGGCATGGATGGCGTATTTCTAACGTTCCCAAAAAGTATCACAATATTTGTAACAATTAAACACACAGTTAATTTATTAAGAGAAAGGTATTCCAAAACGGGTTTGTATAAAACTATAAAGGGTATATAAAAAGCTTATCTGCCCCCCAGCAGTCAACAAAGCGACAACTACTATTACCATCCAAACCTTATTTATAATATCGCCTCCCGCACTATTCCCATGCAATGCTACATAATTACTTTAACTAACTGTAACAATTAACACACTGAATACCATTAATTGGTTCCACAACATCAAATAAATCTTTAAATCATACCGATAAAGCAGATTCTTTTAAAAACGCTTCCTGAACTGAACAACAGAATTATTTTGTGATACAAAATTACAGTAGTGGCACCAGCGTCTACTTTAACATTTACCCCATATTAATGTAGTAACTCCAGTATTTACTGTGTTACTAGTGATGTGAAAACAATTGTAATTATTCACATAATGCTCTATAGTATTTTCAATATTAAGCATTCCATTTTTTATGATACTTCCACGACTCACACTGATGGACTGATATTTAATAATTTTTAGTACGGATATAATTTGTTTGGCTTATATATTGCAGTTTTTCATCAAGTTTTGTGTAAACTTACGGTGCAATGTTACCATTCGATTTCATGAAGAATTTGGGATTGACAGTCTGATTTCTAAAATAACAGGGAAAACACATTATGTATATTATCACTTGTCACATTAAAACTGAATCCGTACTCCGTGCTCGATATTCCATGTCACTCGCTTATCAAGTAATGTAGTTTCGTTATACTGTCGTGGAATTATCTAACGTTGTAGATATAAGCATTGAATTCAATAAAAAATCAAAATATTACGATTTGGGAAATGAATTTAATGGAATACATAGGAATGGTTAAGGATACTATTTAAAAGGTGACGCAAACAGAAACAGCAACACTGAAGCAAAGTGAAGTAAAAAGAGTCGATAGTCGGTGCTAATAAAAAATCCTAATTCGTGTTCACAACACGACACAAACCTTCCAATAGCGGGACTTCCTCTGTCGTGAACAGTATTCGGGCTCCTAAGCATAGGCGAAGTAGCTAACGGATGCTGCTGAAGTTGTTGATGTGCTTGCTGCTGGTGCTGATGAGCGGTCATCATTTTATTCGCGACAGGAGCACTGGTACTCGGTTGAACCATTGGCGTAGAAATAGTTGACAAGCCGGATGTGCTAGGAACTGTAGCTGTATTCTGATCTGGAATTGATAGAACAACTTGGACCGGTTCGCTCATTCCTGGAGCCGAAAAATACAAGGTCGTTGGGACGTTGCCGTTATTTTGAGACTGAGAAGCCATAGAAGAAATTGTAGGGATTTGAAGAAGCTGCTGTTGAAGATTATCTGAAATGTGAGGGAAAAATAGGGCATGATATTGCAGAACTGACAAAACAGTATGACAATATTGGCAATAACTAGTGTAATAAAATAATAAAATTTAATTGATTTCAAAAGGCTCACTTTGATTGGCTGCAATTGCTTGGACGTTGGTATATGGGACATTGACTTCAGACTTGATAGATGTTATTGTAGCCGCTGGAGGAGTGCTTTTCTTTACAGGTGACTTCGCTTTTGGTTTAACTAGTACGAAAAATAAAAACTTATCAGTTGACATCCTCGCATTGATCAAGGCCACTAGCAGCTACTTTACCAACGCAAGTGTTTAATTAATTGCCTTAACTCACCATTTTTACTTTCCAGGTTTTCAGACGATTGTTGCAACTGTGCTAACGTTGTTACCGGTGCCGCAACTGCTGGGTTAACAGAAACAGGGTCAACTGAAAATAACAGCTCTTCTGGACTTTCTGGGCTTTGTTGACCCATGTTAGCTTCATGAGGATAAGATGGGCTCTTCGCAGTAACACTCAAAGGACTTTCAACCTCAAATCTTTCTGCAACACTAGAAATCAAACACTCTGTGTCGGAGCCATCTTCACCTGAATTGTCTGACTCCAGTAATTCAGTTACGTCATGGATAACTGGTCCGGTGGGTTCGTTTGCCTGGAACAATGTGAAGACACGATGAAATTAAACATAATTAGTATTTACTTACTTGAATCGACAACAAGAAATATTTTTTACAATGGACTTACATCGCCTCTGGAAAATTTTTGCTTGACACCATCTTTATCGTTAAGCATAAGCGGCATGCGCCGCTTGAATGCAAGTCGTGGAGTCTGCTGCGACATCATTCCGACTAAGAATTGAAGGAGCTGTAAAGCCAAATGTTTGGTTAGATATCAAGGTTATAATAGAACAACATAAGGTGGTCCACATAAGACCGTATTTTTTAACATGTCCTATTTTCATACCTTGCTAACAATCTGAGTTTGTTTAGCATGCTTTTGGCGTAAAGAAGCTAGTTCTCTCCACAAAGCTTCGTTTTCTCGTTTCATTGTAACCAGCTTGTTGTCCATTGTTTCCTGTCTACCTTTCATTTGCCGAACATCCATGAGTACCTAATTGTAAAGATTTTAGTTTAGCATATTATATGAGAAACGTATAGTTGATGGAAATTTATGAGTATTAAATTAAGTTTTTTTACTATTTAGGTGGTTCAAAAATAAGTTAATACCTTATTAAGAGAGTCTGGGCGCACTCTAGATTCCTCATGCTTGGATGCTGGAATCTATAAGAGAAACAATATAGCATGTAGTCTATGTAGTTAGCAATTAGATGACATAATTTTTAATTCTAATGTTTAATGTCTTTCTCTTTCCCTTAGAATGCTTACTTTTCTCTTAATCAATTCTAGAGATGCCTCTTGACCCTTCAAGAAAAATGGATGTGCAAATTCCATTTCATCCTTATCCACTCTCAAGCCACCTTGTTCCACAGAAACTACTTTGTGAAATCCATCTGTAAATTAAAACCCATTTCATTTGTAATTCATCATTAATACACGTTTTAAAGAATTGCATTTTTATACCAGCAAATGAATGAAAAATCAATAGCTTTAGAGACAACTTACACATATTTAATTGGCGAACAAAGCTCGCCATGTTATTATGCTTATAATACAAAGGTAGCAGATCCCTGGCAAATTTTGCCTGGTTCTTAATGATGAAGCTGTTCCCCATCTGAAAAATGTGTAAAATAAAATAAAGTTTTCCTCATGTAAAACAAAACACCGGGATCGTAAATTCTTGTTTTGAATACAGCTACATGTCACTTTAGATTTTTACGACAATACTTAATAAAATAAATAATAAAAGCCAGAAGAATAAAATGAAAAAAATTCGTATAATATCAACCAAATCCTATTCCGAAAAAGAACTAAAGCCATAAAATTATATTTGCGTAATGCTTTAATGTTAAATTACGTAACGTACTTAGACCTAGCTGATGTGTTTCAATATGAAAAATATTAAATAGTTGAGTAGTTGAGTTTATCTTGTCTAAAATCAGTTTTAGTGCCTTCCTAATATGCATTTTAAGTAGGCGAGGTAGCTGTTTGCTGGAAACGGTCTCGTTCCATAAATAGAAAAAGTTATCAGTAAAGTCAAGTATGGGGTTTCTTGACATTTGACTTTGCCTCACAAACAGAATACTACTAAATGTAAGATTAATTTTTAAATACAAGACAGCTATGAAAGAGTTATGATAACTATCTACTAGTAAGAAAAATATAAATTGTTATTATTCTGCATTCATCGGTGACACTTAAACATATTTGAAATAAGAATCCATTAACTGATCACTTACGTCACTCCAACAGATGAGGTCATTTGTCGAGGGATCATCCACTATCTTCCAAAGCTTAGCCAGGAAAGCTGGGACATGCGTCCCACCATTACTCCCTCCCACTGGAACCTCCACTAACGTATGCATCTTAAATGTTCAAACCCAATCGCCTTCCTAAAGATCTATAACAGAACAGAAAATAATCATCAATGAAAATTAGCGCTAATAATAATGCTTGCAATAATGTAATGATGAAGGAAGAAACTGTAGAGAGAATGGCACTGGCTATTTTGCGTATTTTTATTTTTATATGATTACTATTAAATACATAAGACATAAATACAGAAATATAGTATCGAACAAGTTTCTTGAAATGTAAATGATTAATTACATAATTGACAGACCTGATAGTTGATAGTGGATGGATATTATGTATTTCAAACAAAAAATGTGTTATCCAATCAATCCAAACTTATGATTAGTTATGATATTGATATTAAAGTGATACACTACAAAGCTCAAATTTATAACCCGAACCCGATATACTTCTAATTCAAACTATGTAATTGACAACTACTTCCACTATATTTCTACAATAATTCATTAAACCTGCCTTTAACTCTGCTCTAAACCTATTTATCTAGTATTTACTAGCCACAAAATTATGGCAAACAACTGGCGCCAGTCAGCTGATGGCGACGATACTGCCGTTTCAAATAGCTATCTACGCCTACAAACTACGTAATTACTTACAAAGTTTTAAGTTTTGTACCTACAACGTATACAGCTTATAAAATTAATTAAAAAACTTAATTGAACCTACGCCACCGTTTAAAGAGCTCGACTCGATGCTTCCCTAAGTTTTGCTCGGAGATTTAGCTTGTAGTGACTCAGTGACTGTACTCTGTGAACTTGCTTCCTTGCTTCGCTTGTACGTAAACAAAGTAATATTTACCCAAAAAGTAAATTATTATCTGCGTCCAACTTTACAAATTTCGTCCCAAGAAAATTTGACTAGTTCTGTAGGCTCCGGCTGCAGGCACATGCATTTAATTAAGTTTGCGTCTACTATAAATATTATAATGAGAAGAAGATTATAAAACAAACGTTATTAGGTAGCGTAAGTCTACCTAATGAAATTGTCTTGATGCGGCCGTCAGGCCGTCCGGCCATCCGGCCATCCGGCCATACTTGCGATAACTTGAGAACGGCTGGACCGATTTTCACCAAATTTT
>JAQFYG010004710.1:0-10725 GCA_034694325.1 Entomobrya corticalis | reverse complement strand
CCGACAAAGTCCCTAGCAAGTCCGTCATCACTTTCACCAAATTTCTTGAGTGCAGAGGATAATAGTCCGTTTGGGAGGAATAAGCCGAGGAGTAGGAGTCTGATTCGCAGATGCAGTAAGAAGGTGAAAAAACAGGTGCAGGATGCCACTGAGGGCCCGGGGGAATGCCGTTTCACATGAGTTCATAAATAATTTAATAAACAATAATTAACTTTACTGAATGACGATTATTATTTAGATGTTGAAGGTAATTATCTTACATGCAATAATTACCTAATATATTCGTTTAGTTAAATTATTTATTGAAATTTACACTTAAATTACTTAATAGTAAATAATAGTTATTAACACATTAGGGTTTTAAAAATATTTAAAGATATTTAAATTTCACAACAAAACAACAAAATTCAGTATTATTGTTTCATTGCGATGTATTGATGCAATTTTACTCTTGAAAATTATATATTTTACTAAATCATCAACATACTATTACATTACTTGAACACTACTACTTGAAAAGTAATTAAAGTTTTATCAATCTATTTAATTTTGACCAATTCAATTAATTTTCCCCAGTTTAAAAACAAGCTACAAAAATTTGCAAACTAGTTTTGCAAAGTTTCTGGTATTATTCTAAGCACTGGAGAAAATAACAGGTTGTGAAACAGTGTTTCATAATAAGGTTCAAGGATCGTCATTGTAAAATATATTCGACTATTTTTGATACATCTGCACAAAAATATATTAATCATAAAATGTAAAGATAATATCAGAGTTTACTAAAAATAACTATTCAAATTTAATAAGTAATTGAGATTGGATTGTGTTTAAATGTGGAGGATTTACGATATGATATTATACTTGAAGCGGCTGTGACTTATTGATGTATCTGGAAACCATTTATATAAATAGTATGGAAAGAATTTATGTATAAACGACAAATACTATTTGAAATTTAGCATAAAATTTAGCATAAAATAAAATAATGTTTAGGTAAAAAAATGTCCATACATCACTTAAACTTAATCAATCACTCAAATTAGAATGTTTAATAATTAAAATTGTTCAAATTATGAGTTTAAATTGTTTGTAAGCCAAAATATTTATATTCATTTTACAATACATTTAAGGACTCACAATATTGGAGCTTTTTAACTTGAAAATTAAAAGTTATAAACACACTCGTTGACATGTTTACATGTCTCATGTTTTGTTCTTAATTGATCTGGATTGGTAATAATGACTGATGCCATATTATGAAATGTAAGCGTGTTTTGCCAAATATAAGGAATTTTAGAATTTATTTAAATACGAAATAAATAAAATTGTCTAAATGTTCTTCTAATTTTGTGGCGAAATTGATAAAAAGATCTCACAATTTGAATTTGGTTTTTGCATTGAATGAATGTTGACAACAAACGACGTTATTATTTATAATAAAGAAAATTACGTGATAATCCTGAGTATCTTTTAAGTGTTGAAATTATTAAAATATTATAATGAAATAATATAATATGTAACAAATTCAACAAAACTTACACAATAAGTATATATGGTTTATAATATACGTAGCCAATTATCATGAGCAAGTACACGTGGTTATAAATAATAAATAAATAAAATCTTTTAAAATATAAATCCAAACTTCTTAAACACATTTATTCCCATTTATATCATGTATCATTTTCAATGCTATTTCACAAATATTTTTGACCTTTACAACACAATTTACAGGAAGACATAAAACTCAATGGACTCCAGGAACAAGGTAGCTTGCTAGGTATGTTTGAACCTAATTGGTCAAATATGAGGTCAAACAATTGGATCCAAAATATCGGTAGCCACCCTTCCATTTGGGCTAGAAGTCTATGCACCAAATTTGGAAGAAATGGACTGACCATGAGTGGTTCTCTCGATAATCGTTTTACAAGTGTTACGGACTGATGGACAACCTAACTAGTCTTATAAAGTGAGCCGACACTACTTAATAGGTAGACATAAGGCAATTTGTTGTAACACTTCAAAAACCTTGTTTTTGAGATAGAGATGCTCATAGGGAATGACGTGCTAGCTGACATTTACACGGGCTTACATTTACATTTATACTTTTGTTTAAACAAAGAATCAGTGAGAAGGTAAAAAAAACTCTTGCTCAAAACTACTAACTTAATAACATCTAATTACAGTCCATTTTGCTAGCAATGTTAATTTGGAAGTTAGAAAATCAAGATTATTGTCATTGTCACAATCAAGTCAGTAGTTTTATTAATTTTTTTTTGCAAATATTTAGTTTGACATTCTACCATATTTGTACATTCGCATTTTGAAGGCTTGGAAATTAGCAACATAAAACATCAACTGCGTTCCTAGTAATTATAGCTTACTTCCAATATATCTTAAATTTGACGTCAAATGGAACTTTTTATTGTGTATTGTATCTCCTAACCTCAATTGTCATGAGGAATATTCGTGTAGACATAATAGTTTTTGTTGTTTATCAAACAAAATGTCATCACACTACATACGCACATTCTAAAATTGAACCCATGTCATTTCTCTTGTCGATTTAAATCTACCGATGCGCATTCCAAAACACGCTATTCTTCCGGAATCTGGACTAAAACTACCTTTAAATTCAATCGAATTATTTTTTATAGCCTAAGCGACAAATTGAATTATATTTTTCCTGATGCGTCACAATTTCTCGAAAATAAAATCTTAGTCATTTGCCACTATTTCCTTAAAACAGCTTGCAGCGTATTTCTAAGCAATCAACTCGTTTCTTCCCTCTCAAGACGGTATTATCTTTTGATTTTGTAACCTGATGCTTTTTTTCTACGAAAAATCAGGACTGGCATTTCTTGTTCTAATTAAGTTAAGAAAATATAAGTGTGTAGGAGGAGGTTACTAAAGGATATTATGGGTTGACATTTAAAACAAATCTTATTGCCTCCGTCTCCGTCAAAGATTATTTTTCAATGAATCCAATGAAATCCAAAACTTATGTATTGTTACGATAAAACTGCCTAAAATGCGGAGGTAGAACAGTGGGCTTTCTCCTTGATTATCAGGAGAAAGCAGATTTTTTACAGTACCGAAATAATACCTCTTACTTCCGCTTTTGTTATAACATATTAGATTCAGGTTAAGTACATTAGATATTTCGTGTATACTCACTGAAGCTTATATAAAAAAGCCAAATAACGTCATGTCTATACGAAATTTCTAACTTGAAATCTAACTTTATCGAGAAAGAAACAATCTGATAAATACTTTACCTTTTTTGATAAAGAAAAATAAGCTCATGGGTATTAACCTTTTGTAATCGGGTTGACAGTAAAAAAGTTTCGCAATTATTTTTTTTGCTAAGTTCAAAGAGAACTAAAAGTATATTGGCATTTTTTTTGTAATAATTCAATATTTTTATATTGATTTAATCATGATTACAGCTTTCCAAAGAGAAAGTTGGCACACATTTTCCTGTTATGTTATGGTGCGTTTTCTACAAAAAACCAATACAAAAAGGTGGCAAAGACAAAATGTCATCGACCTTTATAGTGTTTTGCGGTCTAATAGGTTTGTCCTTTTTGATTTTTGTGTATCTACTATGTTGAGTAAAATATTTTCCTTATAAATTGCAATTTTAATTTTTCGTCGTTAAATTACAGTAAAGCAGACTAGCAGACAGTTCCCTTCTGTCAGCAGTGTCAACTGGTTTCATGCTTTGTCATCGTCACTGTCAAAGGACTAAGCTAAAAGACGAGCTGTACAGTAGCTTCATTTTTTGTGTTTAGTTTACAGCAAAAATTATAAGAAAACATAGATATTTTTTTCAACAGACAAGAAAACAAGATGCTTTGTGCCCAGAGACTAAAGACTAGGGAGACTTTAGAATTGGGCATCAATTTTAGTTCGAAATAGCTAGTTGTCAAGACGCTACAACTAGCGTGCACAGATTCACCAACAAATCGACATACATTTTTCTTGTACCCATACAATTGTTTTTCTTCTATTTCCATAATGTACCTTTTGCACATAATAAATATAAAGCTTCTGATATTGTGCGTGTTATTAACACTGTCAATGTTTACATCTGACATCATTATTAATCATTAACATCGATAACAAGCTAATCATCTTTATCTGTGTACCCAACAGAGAGACTTTAACTTTGTGACGTTTTAATGAAACAAAAAACTTTTTGCTCTCATGAGCTACCGGCCATCTCTACAGATCACTTTGTGATGGCTTTCACGGGTTTCACCTAAGCGTTTTTCGCAAAATGTACGTCGACTTTGTCCGCATTTTTGACTTTGCAGATTACTTAATTTGGGCTATAGCAAACTTTTATTCTTGTTATACAAAAAATAAGATATTTTAAAGAAAACCTAAAATTTTAGGAATAATTATAACCCCTTTGGGATTTTATCGAAAGAAAAGTTGTCACCTTTTCAGGAAATTCGTCATTTTTTTGCTGAATTGCTGACATAAATTAATACTAACTAAGCAGACAAACAATTCGATATTTTCAACGAATTTCAAAAATAAACTTAATATTCAGCACAAATTATTATTAAGTACCTTTTCATCCTCTAATTAAGTTATTAATACTCATATCTCCATTGTAATCGTGACGTCTGTATATCAACTTAATACATCTTTAGTTTTAGACTTTAGACACTGACATTGATATACTTTCTCCAACAAATCATCGAGGTATTTCCACTCCATAAAACAATCTTTTTTTCAACCTAAAGGTGATCCGTGATCCCAAGGAATGAAGATGGATTGACATAAAGAATAAAGTTCAAAATTTAATTTATATTTATGCCTACGTTTCTTGTCAGTAGAAAGTCGGAGGAGCCCTAGACACTTCAAGGTATAACTTTCACCAAAAAATGATACAGAATGTTCTGACTTCACACATATTAACCGAACCTCAAAAAGAGTCAAGAATAAAGAAACAGGTGGTTTAGTTGCTAATTTAAAAAAACAGATAGGAATAGAAGTCACAGGACCTATTATTTTACACCAAAAAAGATTTTCCATTCATTTGTGAAATCCATTGTCGAACAAATAATAAAAGTCTTATCGGCGGATATTTTGCCCCGAATTCCGACGTTCCAACCCAGAAAACGTATATTTCTCCTCTTCTAACCTGAAGTGCGTGAATAGTGAAAGTTGGCAAAATGCCAAAACGCTCCCTGCCGGAGAAAGCGAGCAGAAGAAAGTAAACATTATTCCTATCATAGACGCATATAATAATAATATTGTGGAAATAAACCCCTTTGTCGGCTTTTCTTTTATATTTTTCCTCCTACATCAACCAGTAACGCAATTTGTTCTTGGCATTTTCAAATGTTGAAAAGAAGAAAAGAGAAAGTAAAGACGAATTGTATTCAAAGTCAGAATGAAAAGAAAATGCCTATGGCTTTATTGCATTCATGTAAAACAGTTTGTATTTCTACCGAATTTCTAAAGAAATATTTATGAACTTATTATGCTACTGTCAACAAACCTGTTATTATACTTTCTTTACAAAATATCGACAAAGTCAAACAAATGCTACCATACAAACTTGCATGCTGCATGATTTTTTAAACAAAAAATAAATTTTTTGTCCTTTAAAATCAAAGTTATTACTTTGTTGTAAGTAGCCAACTTATTAAATAATTTACACTTCACAACCAGCAAAATTCTAAAATATTTATACATTCTTCTCTTCTGCAAGTCCAAGCCAAATTTTTGTTCACGTCATTGGAACATTTTCCCACGAACTGAAATTTTTAATAAAGGAGATGAAAATATTTATGAGCAAAGTTACACCAAGAAAGCGGTGATAATGTACAAAATAATGTATTTTTTTGTTTTTGCGTAACACGAATATATACTAAATAGGTATATTTCAACTAATATATTTTTTGTTAAACATTTCGCATGTCAAAGTCATAAATATTCTCCAACGATTTGGCTGATATTGATATTGATTGACGCTGTATGAGTTTTTGCAGTAAATACAAAATATTTTGTGTTAAACCTCGTCCATATCATTATTTGATTTTATATTTACATTATTTGTTATTAGTTTTTCTTAACAAATTATATTCTTTAGTCTCCAATCTCCAAGTCATATTGAAAGTCCGAAATATTTACCAGTGTTGTATGCAATTTATCCTTCCAAAAATATCGATTTGTTTATGTATATTCCAAAGAAATTATATGTATTTACCTATTTATCTCTTTTTTCTAACTAATCAGCTGTCTGAATCAGCCGTACTTGACTTGATAACTGTCGATTGTTCTGAGATCTGAGCTCTTTATGGTAATCTTAACAGATTGTCAGTCTCTAAATATAACTGCATTATATATTTATAACTTATAAGCCATCCATTATCATAAGTCAGCAAAACTAATAACCTACTTAAGTTGTTTAGGTTAACCACCTATGAGAAATAAAGTCAGAAATCCGTATAAATATTCAATATTTCAGCTAGCTTACGCACGAGTGAATTAGTGGCCTTGATTCTTGATTTTATCCAGTCTCCAGAAAAATTAGGTTCTTGATTATTACCAAAAAATATATGCAATCTACACGCCTAATAACCTAGTTTACTAAGTTTTTATTCCCTGTTGGGAAACTAATAAATTAGTCTATCTGTTCTCAACATTTCCAGATAAAATTATATCTTCAAGAGAAAGTAGGTAAAACAATTCCAATTATGAGAGAAACCGGCAGAAGTGTGTAAGTGAAAAAAATCATGGTCAAAGTTTTCATATTTTTTGACTTCATGTTAAAACGGACTATTAGTTGTATTCAAAACCGATTTTAAAAACTATAGTTGCTTTTCAAAATTTTTCAGTAGCGGCATTTTAATGACGAAAAATGACCAAAAAGTGGGTCGGCGTGCAGGAGCTGGAGCCCGCATTTGTCGTCGCAGGAAGCTGAAAATTTACACATAGCTTCATAATAAGATTGCCTAGGTCGCTTTTTTTCAAAAAATTATTTTTTGTCGATTTTATGGGTAAAATCGTGTTTTTCATGATTTTTGTTACTATAGTTACCAGCTTAAAATTTAGTTGGATTTTGCACTTTTACCCATAAAATCAACAAAAAATAATTTTCAAACGAGACATAAGACAGTGCAACTGTTTTGAATAAAGATTTATTCTTCAAGTGATTTCTGCTTTTCCCAAAAGAGAAAGCCATACTATCTTTTCTTTTAATATATACAAACAAAACATGCATAGATTTTTTATCGGAGAACGTATGTCTTCTTGAACAAGTAGTAAATAATATTTTTCAGTCAAAAGCATTTATTTGCATTCCACGTATGTGGCAACATGCCAAAATAAAAATATATTCCAATTTTATCATGCGTTTCCTGGAAAATATATATATTTATCTGCGTTTTCTATACATTATGTTTGAACTTGAATCAGGTTCTTCCTTTGTGACAATTCATTATTTATTTTGGTAACATTTCTATTCTGACCAAATCACAGAGATAATGCAATAACGATAACACAGCCGAAATACGTATCCCTGACAAAATCCCTGAAATAAGCAAGATCAATTAAAGAGAAAGCAAGAGAAAGTCGTTAATACTTTTTTATAGGAAAAAACAAAAATAGATGGAAATATACAGAGTGGAAAACAGTAGATGAATTCCATAATATCAGGAAAATCTAAAAGAATTTTTTTTTATTTGTTGCGTAAGTGAGAAAAGGGACGCAGTAGCATTTCTATCTCATTTTATTCTCTGGTGAAAGCAACTTTTTTCTACTTTCTCTCAACTTCCTTTTCCACTGCTTTAGTGCGTACAAAATTAACAATAAATACTGTTTGTATGTCGTATGAATATGACCCAGTTATATCAGCAAATTTCCGGGGAAAGTCGATGAAAAGATTTTTACAGAAAATCACGGGGACTTACATAAATAGAATTGGAACTCTTAGGACGTTTCCTTTTCAAAAAAGATATCCAGCGTTTAGTCATTTGGAAAAAGATTTTTTCTATTCGCTACTTTCCCATATAACTATGTTTACATTTTTCATACGTTCCTGCCAAGAATTCCAATACAAACTCACTTTTAAATTGTTTGATATCAACAGTCTTGAATTAGCTGCTAGTTAGTATTGGCATTATTGAATTGCAGGAAATCGAGCTTAAAACACTTCCATTGTAAAGAATTTTCCAAAATTTATTGTATTATTTCTCCAGTGGGTTTTTTCAGAAACGCAGACTCTCCGGGGCATTTCTTTTTGAATTGGCACTTGAACAGTTCACATTTCTATAAAAGTACCTAGACGTAAATCTTGCCAACGTTCGTTCACAACAAAACATAAGAAAAATAGTAATACCAAAAATTTATATATTCTAATTGTAAGGTTATTTCTAGTAAATGGACTATTTGAATCTAGATTTTGAATATATTTTTTGCAGCAAATTTGCTTCTTTGTCAAACGTGCAAAGAAATTTTTTGAAGTTTTATGCAGATGCAGACGTCCTTGAAAGTTCTTGCAGGCGGAAAATACAAACAAAGTATTTTTTGTTTTGTATTAGCACTTGTTGGTTGTTATGAAATATTCGAATAGTTCATTTAATTAGGCTAACTTATAACTTTTATTTTAATTGGAAGCTCGTCAGTTGTATATTATGTTCTATGTCATCAGACGAATTGCGTAATAAAGTTTAAATTAAATACTTGCCAGACAGAGAAAGATATTGAGTCATATGTCGTACTGTGCTTTGGCTTTCAAAACAGAAAAGAAAACTTTCTCTTTCCATATCTGTTATCAGTTTGATGACTTTTCATGTCCATAAAAACAAGAAAAAGTGTTCAGCTTGAAATATTTATAAAAAAAATTGTACTGCTTCAAACACCACACAAACAATCTCATGAAAGATCAAGGGAAAATTTAAATGCAGGTCCTGTACAAAAGTCGTACTTTTCCCCATTCACTTTCTCTGCCAAACAGTCTAGCCACAACCACGACAAACAACCAATAAAACTGATATGGTGTTTTCATCTCCCTTCAAACAATGCAATCTTTGAAACATACCATTATGCATATACATATGCATATGTGTGCACCAAACACTCTAGAATGAATAAAGCTGGATTTTTTGTTCATCTTTTTTCTGCTTTCACTTTATAATGTAGACTTTTTCAAAGAGATTAAATTTTCACATTTTGACTCTTCCTCTCGTTCCTGAATTGTGCAACTCAATAATAAAGTCGAGAGGATTTTATGTTTTTATGTTTTTGTTTTTTACAGGGTTGCATAGCTTTTGCTGATGCCAATTTCCTTTAATTTATATTTGGAGAAAAGTTTATTGTCAAGTTGTTGGACTGGACGTAAACCTTTTTCAAGGTCGGCAGGTGTCTTTTCAAAATTTCAAAAAAGAAAAGGTTTTAACTCCAGCAACTGTAAAACTAAAGTCGGAAAATTTGTCACAGTGGACAAAATGACTTTGACGTGGGGAAAAAATTATATCTAATAGATTATTACGGTTGATATGATTAATTTGATGAAATTAAATAATATTTTATGCCTCACTTTACTTCACTGCCTTTTGCACAGTGATTTTCCGCAGGAATAAAAAAGGAAACGGCGAAAATATTTATTGACTGAAGATCCTTGAAAGTTTCTCAATTTGACGTTGAAATCAATGCGTCAGCTTTCTTGTGCTCAATTTCCGTTTATTAAGCCACAATGGCTGGGTATACTATTATATTTGAAGTAATGACTAGCGGCCATGAATAAAATTGATCTCTATCAGATGAAGAGACTAAAAGAGAATCATTAAGACTTGACGAAAACGTAGTCGTTAGCGTCGATACATGAATATGATTCTCCAGAGCCCTGGATCTTTGCAAAAACTGCAAACAAAAGAACAGGCTATCCTGGAGATTTTTTTTGTAGAATTTTTGAAGCTTTTTTGCATAGCTTATATGATGAAGATGCCTAACAAATTAAAACACAAATGATGAGTGCTAATGCACAAAAATAATGCTTTAAATAAATAAATCATTATTGCAGAGGTTTGGAGTCTCAAAGTTTATCTCATCAGTAAAGGATATTTCTTATCAAAAAATCTGAATTGAAAACAAACTTGAATTTTATTTAGCAATAGACACACAGGATAGACGACATGCGTAACTACTTAGAAGACCAATTGATTAAATTTTGACAATCCTGAATCTCTATTTATACTACTTGGAAAATATACACTCTTATACATTGCTACAGGAAGTCGTCCAAAAACGTTTTCACCGGAAATAAAACGGTCACGGGATGTCGTTATATCGGTATTTGTTGCGAAAAAACTGTAAACATTTGTTTAAAAGGAAACCTTAGCATTTATTTACAT
Organism: Entomobrya corticalis; assembly: GCA_034694325.1. Taxonomy (NCBI): domain Eukaryota; kingdom Metazoa; phylum Arthropoda; class Collembola; order Entomobryomorpha; family Entomobryidae; genus Entomobrya; species Entomobrya corticalis. Next base: position 349 of record JAQFYG010004710.1, on the reverse strand, counting down.
AAAACAAATAAAGTTTGACATCATCATCATTATGATCATTATGAAACTTTTCATATCATGTCATAAAATATTTACTGTAGTATCGGATATTCATTTCTATGTCTCATTACACTTCTCGTTTCTTATGAACTTTGTTCTTACTTTACTCACATTTACATAGCACGTGTGTGTGTAAAGTAAGGCAGTAAGAAGCAAAAGCTATTGCATTCTTACGTTATATTTACCTTTCTGTAAAACGTATGCCAACAAATTTGCAAAAACTTACAACCCAAAAAATAAACCACAATATGTACAGTGCTAAAAATAATTGGACTTTTGTGGAAAGTTCCGTGAAAATGCAAGTGTAAAA
>JAQFYG010004709.1:0-10725 GCA_034694325.1 Entomobrya corticalis | reverse complement strand
TTTAACTTCTTCCTTTTTAATTACTACTAATGGATGGTGGGCTGCACACAGACACACATAACATGTAATCATGCTAACTTGTCTCTTGACTCGTTTCTTTGAAACTGACGTGAGAACGATGATGACGAAGATTGCAAAATGAACAAGAGAAATGGAAATATTTTATTATCTTTATTGTGGAGTCATTTCTATCCCTAGACGCTTTGTTTCCCATAGCAACTATCCTCATTCCATTACATAACTATTTGGATTTATTAACTGCCAGAATGGTAGTTTTTGAAAATACATGATACGGGACTAAAATGTCTGTCCGTCTGTTGTTATATTATATACAATATTAACTTGCTTAACATCTGGCAATTGTTTGCATCGGTTTTACCCGATTTATTTGTGTTCAAAACAAGATGATGATGTTACATAGAAAGGCATTATTCAAAACTGATGGTTGTGAGTGGTGGAGAATCCACAGAGACTAGATATGTAGTAGTGCTAGAAACTCTACCGATCAGATCTAATCTTGGTTTTCATTTTTAACGGTTACGCAACGGAGATAATGTTGCTGCTGACTAGCTACTATTGCACGAAAGTTTGAAGATTAAAAATTGAATGGGTGTGGTCGTTTATACCAAAAGATAAAATATTAAAAATATATTGTGCGTACAACATAATATAGAAACATATAGTTCTTTCAGTTTCTACAGTACATGAGTCCATCCAATATTGCCTATTATATTTTTTTGAAAGGGTAAAAACTGGCTCGCACTCCTTCCCTTTACAACAATGATATATGCGTAGGCGATAATTGACGGCTGCAGATGGTTCAAAACATATAAATACGTAAATATGGTGTTCTTTTTCCATTATTTCTTCCTTCTTTCTTTCACGTCAATATTAATTTAAATGAAAAATTTCAAGGGGAAGCAGATAAACCTTTCGGTGAAATTCCTGTTTCTTCCGTCATGAACGTAATCGGCCAAATAGATATGTATGTCATTCACACCTACACAATAAAATACTGTGTCTACAAGACCATGAAAGTGAACCCAAGGCAATCAGCAACCAGTACCACCTTCATGTTCATACAACTACAATCTCTCTCTAACTCTCCTTTTACATCTTTTTCATGTCTCATCCAATAATAAGGAAAATTAAAAAATTAAATGAAAAGAGTTTCTTTGTGTCTTTAGGCGAATTCATTATATTACTGGACCAAGTCCATGATGGTAGGAAGGAAAAAGGAGAGACAAAAAAGATTTATATGATAACTTAGCAACTGTCCCCATTGTTTCCAATTTTGGCCGTAACATCAACAATGACAGTAATCACGATGACAAGTACGGCCACCACAACCACTTCATCATCATCATGACTACCTCTATGATAAACAGACGGAGCAAAAAAGTAGCAAAGTTATACAACGTTTTTAAGCCATAAATAATTATTTTATAACCAATTTTCTACATATTTTCCCTATTTAGCCAGGAGTAGCAAACAAACGCAGATAAAAATCAGGACTAATATTTCACTTACAGTAAGTTCTAATATATTGGATAATTCATCGGGTAGACAGACATATAATGCGATCTTCTAAAGTAACAGGCAGTACATAATAATAATAACAGAGTAATAATGATAGTGAGAAAAAAATATTTAATAAAAGAGTCCAGGCACATCCGCACACACAAACTTGGTCAATCTTTTTTCTTCTTTCATTTCGCTTACATGTATCTGTGCATTCACATACCGCTAGATATAAATGCTCACAAATAGCTTCATCGTCCTATCTACCCAAAGCGGGTGAGAAAAAGGACACGGCAACGTGTACCAAATAACCAACACTATTCCACCACTACCGCCAAAAACACAGATTCATTCATTCTCGGCTGCTCACTCTTTTTTTCTCTCTCTTGCTTCGGGTGTTCCTCCCTTTTCTTTGCGTCCTTGTCACTTTTTTCTCTTTTTCTCTTGTCGTAGTGGCGGCGGCAATGGTGGTGAAATTAGCGAGGAAATGGATATTTTCCTGAGTGCAGTGCACACAATTGTGAAAAGCTGGGAAGAAAAGGTTTTCTTCTATTCACATAAACAGAAGAGCATATAAATAAGCCTACCAAGAGAGGAACATATAGTTGTTTTATGATATCAATGTGAGGTTCTACTATCGTCGTCGCCCTGGTCATATAAGTATACCTAATCCAAATAGTAAGTAGTGAGTAAGCACATAGGCAATTGCTAGCCTTTCATTGTGGCTTTTCAGTTTCTTCTCTCCTGTCCTTCTTTTCAAGCCGTTTCTTTACACACTGTTCTGACTTTCTACTCGACTGGATGATACTGCTAAAGCCACCACCTCTACACTTTTACATACATTGAATACAAACACCATAAAAATGAAAGGTGGCAATCATGACAGACCAGCTACAGTGTGAGCGTGTACCACGTTCATTCTACCTACGCCATGTAACCTGAACTCAAGAGGTTGGTTGGTGGTGGTGGTAATAATCGGTGGTATTATTAGTTCCATATATAATTCCTCTGCAATTATCTGTCAAATACTTTCAGTTCCCCTGTCATTCATTATCCCAACAATTTTCTCGCTGTCCCTAGTACGGAGTGGTCAATGATATCGATATTTAATGACGTCATTCATGGCATGCCAGCCGTATTGTACTGCTTTCCATTCAAACAGTGGTTGTTGCCTAGTTGTAAGTAATGCCAGTATAAATGGCAACGAAAAGATCCGGAATACGACGGGTCTGATATTTGATAAAATATTGTGATTGCATGTTGGAGGTACATGTACATTTAAAATTTATGCTGTGATGACTAATGGAGGCATTGACTATTAGAATTGTTAAGTATAACCATTTGTTTCTCTTTCTCATGACTACTATTAATCATGAAGTAAAAAGGACTTTCTTGAAATACGCTGTGCTACCTCAAAGTTACGCCTACCCATCGTAAACTTTTGGAAACAGCTTAATAAATAAGCAATGTAACTTTTGTAAAGAATCATATATAGCCACGCGACTATTTTGTAAGCATGAGTGTTCCAATGTATTTACAAACTAATTTTTGTTTAAAGTCATGGATTATCATGCTTCTTCATTGTTTGAATTAAAAATTAAGCATCAAAGATTTCTTGATAAAAAAAATGATTTGAAAGCGGCTATCTATCAAGTCATTATATCGGAACCGCTACTATCTTCATGTCAGCCAAACTACGCTACATTAATCGGAAGACGATATAAACTGCAAGGTCATCTGACATCAGTAATGCCGATGATGATGATCATCATCATATCTGTTCTGTGGCATTCTCCTGGTGGTGGTCTTTCCTCTCTTTATCATTGTAATACTGATTGTCATAATAATACCCTGGCAATTTCCATAAAGTAGGCTCTCATGGCAACTTTGAGCACTCCTGTAACGACAAGACTGAGACTAGCATACACACTTTTGCTCATATGGCCAGAAATGCAAAGTGATCGTGAGTAAGTGGGGAAAGTCGGCCGCTTAGTAGCACACACACCACTCACTACTTTCTCTCTTTCGAGCATTCTTCATGCAAAGTGGAAAGTATGTCGCATATAAAATAAGCTCGTATGTGTAGTCAGCTAGAATTCACAGAGAATCTAATAGAACCATCATCCTCATCCCCATGATCACCGTAGTCGTTTCTCATAAAAATACTAACCAACTCTTGGAGATGATTATGGGGAGGCGTAAAGAGAAAAAATGTCGGTAAAAAACTAAATGCTGTTCTCCATTTTTCGACTCCGGTCCTGCTGCTTTTGTTGTTTTCTGGTGTTTCGTGTATGGCACACAGCAGACCATGGAAGTTGTGGATTTATTGCATAAAAATAGTACTAAAAGTTAGAATATGATGATGGCGGTAGTGGCAGTATGGTGATGATCATGAAGATGATTGTGTGTCGCTGTGGAATTCATCTGATCGATATTAACTAGTTTTCCATTGCCACCACCACACGGAGAAGAACCACCAGTAACCATCATCATAATACCAGCGTGATAATAATATAAAGTTAAATGCAAGTAAACGTAAAAACAGATAGTAAAGTTTTGTTGAAAATGCAGGAAAATATATAATAATTTTCAGTCAGTCAAGTCGTCAGTGGGAGGAAAATGGAAGAAAGCAAAAACAACACTTGAAAAGAAACTTTTTTTCTTTGCTTGAGGCCATCATTTTCTTTCAGCGAGTTGGTGGTGAGCATGATAGTCATGAAAACTCTTTTGGATAACAAATAAAAAGTGAATGCACACTTTAACTGTGCCATCATAAGTATCATGTCTGAACTTCTTTGCAAACTCTTCCTACACACCACTCACCAGAATGCTTTATTTGAGAGTAAAAGTTTTTGCTTTGGCTGCTAATAATACGATCATTACACTAATTATTATTAAAGAACTATTATCATAATAGGTAATGGTATTTAGAAGTAGGTTTTTAAGCAACTGACCTTGTAGTTTTCTGCGATGAAACCGTGGTGAGCCGAGGAAGCTATTTTTCAGTGTATTGAGCCTAGACCTCCAATGAGCGAGATGAGGTGATCCTGGCGGCGTGGGACTAGGAAGGACAGTGCTGGGCAACCCCCCACTTCCTACCACTCCACCACCTTGATGCTCTTGGTTGTGGATGTGCTCATTGTTGAGGCCACCGGAAGAGCTCTGGTTTGCCACTCGGTGCGGCATCTTTGGCGATGGGACGGGTGACGAAGGTATAGAGCTGGACAGTGGTGAGTGGTTTGTCAGATGAAGACTAGGTCGGCGGTGTCGACTATAACATCCAGGCAGGAACATGAAAAAAAACACACACAAAGAGAAAAAACCATCATTATCATCATCAATCCCCATCAATCTGACTTTACTTTCTTTTTTTCTTCCCCTTTCTCTTTCCGCTACGGTATTTTAACAAAGCTTTATTTCTACCTGATGTTGTCCTTGTACAACATCTCAAGTCTCTACACATCTACTTACAAGCAAACTAGTACCTCCATTACAGCTCCTACTACACATACGCTGGCAGGAGGTAAAGTCATGACAAATTACTTGAGCCCTTCCTTTCTTCCTCTACTAACTTACTTAAACCTTCTCTTTCTTGTAACTCACTCAACTCAACCTATTCTTTTTTTATCCATTATTATTTACCAGACCAAACCAAGAAGACTCGACTTCACAGAGAATAAAAAATATAGCAAAGTAGGAGAACATAAGCCATAATATTATCATCTACTTCTTTTCCTCCTTGTCTTCTTTCCTTTCCTTCTTCCTACTCGCTCAACTTAAAGAGGAAAAAGACTCACCGTCTCGACCTCTGCCATATTGTGTGTACCATACCATCACATTCCTTTCTTCTCCTCGTCTTTTCTTCTTAAAAAAGCTAATGATATTTTTTCCCTTATTTTCTCTCCCTAGTTCTCCTTCTTTTCTTCTTTCAACACTCCTCCCTTTCAATTCAACTAAAAGATGAAGGAATAAAAAATACTGAAAAAGAATCAAGAAACATTTACGAGTGTTTTTGTCTGTGAAAGTGTGTACTGTATACATTCGATTCGCAAGACTGCCGCTACCCAGGTCAAACAGTAAAGTCGACAAACAAATGCCAACTTTATTATATTTACTGTTTTATTTTCCTTTTTCTTTCTTGCCAACAAGACTACTGAAATGAAAAATCCAACTATGCTACTCTGATTTACTAAAAAATCAAATACACTCAACTACACTCAGTCAATGAAATGATCTTTCATCATGCAAGATTTTCACCCAATGTGTTCTGAAAACATGAATGGAAAGATAATTGAAAATCGACCTATATGAAACAAAAAATACCTGGAAATCGTTTTCTATTTTTGCCTTGTGTATAGAACGTGAAGGTCTTTTGTCGGATAAAGATTTAAATGCACGGCATGATGTTAAAAAGAATTCAATCGAATATATATTCATGCATTCGTGCAGACACAGAATATTATTAAGTGTAACAGGCAACATCTGCCGTTTCTATTGTTGTATGGGAATGTTGCACGTCAGTCAACAAAGGGGTGGTAGGAGTAACTTTTTTGAATAGTTGCTGATTATGTTGTTTTTGTATTTAAATGTATAGTTTTGCAGCAGTTATCCCAATACCACACCCTGTCACTTTATTATGTGCCAAAGGATTTCGTACATTATAAGATCACATGAAAAAAATTGGATGGATATGAGGGAAATGTCTGTCTGCATAATATCTGTGAATGATTGTTTTAGCGTTCAGACGCTTCATCTAATTTGGCTCAAACTTAGTACACAGGCTTATTGGGTACCAAGGGCCTTTGGTATTGAATTTGGGCGAAATCGGGTCATGGCCTCTGTTGACTCCATGGAGTCAAACATGGAAATTTGACTTAGGACTTGGGGGTTTTCGATGAGAAATTTAATGAGTATGGTTTCATGACCCCATGGCATCACTTGACCCCCATGGTAAATAAAGGGTCAACTATATACATCCGTGCTAGTTTGCTGGAACTTGGTATACTGAGGTTCTTGTGTATATAGAGAATTCATTGAGATTCAATGTTCATATGATTATATATTTATTTTTTCTAAAACATTCTCAAAACAGAATAGTTTGAATATCAAAATTTGTATTTGCTAAAATGGCCTTCTAAAAGCGTAAAAAATCTGACAATGAGTTTATCAAATGTGTCCGCCGTTGATCAGACCGTCCATAATCCATACTAAGCAAACGAATTTATAGCAGAGCAACGCTACGGGGACAGTCACAAATAATGGAAATTACGTAATACCTGAAGTCAAACATCATGCTTCAAAATGGGGTTAAAGCACGAAATAAACTCACGATCAGTAAAAATATGCAGTTAAACAGCTCCTGCTTTGGTACATCCTTACAAATTTTAACATACTTTTATATATATTAAAAAGACGGAATAATATGTACTTTTAGTCGGATACATCGGACTTTTTACATTGAAAATTATACGAAATCCTCTGCTTATCACTAAGACCGCATTGTATGTAGTTTGTGCTGGAACAGAAATAGACCATTAATGATTTATGGTCAAATTGTTTTTTCTCTTTAACTTTGCTTTTTATACTTTCCCCCTTGTTTTCTTTTTTTACAACACTGGTGTACACGCTCCTTGTGTGACTGACTGATTTTTGTGAGTGGGTGAGTGAGCGACCAAGTACTTTCTCCTGTGCCCATTTCCAATAAAAAATAATGTTGTTCTTTAACTCAAATGTGCTTCACATATGATACATATAAGACTATTAGAAAAAAGTATAAAAACCCTGTTTTTATAACTAGTTATGTGTAGTATACCATCTACTAGTACCATTATTATTATTATTATTGTGATATCATATTATATGATGATATTATGATGGCATGATGATAGTTGAAGCATCATCATCAGCCTTGTATCAATAATCCTCGTCTTTTTACTAGCCCTTCTTACAAGCAATAATAGTAATAGCTAAAGTCATATTATTATTATTATTTTTAACTATCTGTGATAGACTGGAGAGCCACGGAAAGTTAATGTATCCAGTGTTCTGATATAATATTTATATTATGATGTTGATACACATAAAAAATCAGGTACGGTTTTTGGGTCGGATAAAAATAAACTTTATATTCATAAAGAAAAGAAATTATAAAATGTAAAGTAATATAAAGTAAGGGTGACACAATTTTCTTGATCATTAAACGTATTTGGATTTTGGAATAGTTACGCAAAAACGAGCGAAAAAATTGTTCCGACCTTCACGCCAGATAGCATGTTATTTTTATAATACGACATAATAAATCTGATCCTGAGTGCAAACGAACGGCAATATCTCTCGTGTTGTCGCTATTGGAGAAAGTAGAGGATGGAGATTATTAGATCAAAACTAAAATGACGTTACGATGAAGGAGGACTGCAGATTTACAAGGAGTACGGCAAAAATAACAAGAGTGATGGGGAGACAAGGTTAGTAGTCAACCAGCAAGAAAACAAGCCAAGACGATCCAAGCATAATGTTATTTGATCTGGTGTATTTGTCAGTGAGAGCCTGTAAGCTATCCGTTACAAACACATCTTATGATGTGATGCGTATATCCTTTATATCCAACGTTTAAAAATCACCATGAAACTACACTAATAATAATATATAGTACCGGGAAAAACTAACCATGGCCATAATAATCTTTCGCTGCTCTTTTGCTCCTACATGATGATAAAAACGCAGCTCTATGAACGTAGTAACAACCTAACAATTACAATAAACTTTTTTTTGGTATAATTCCCTCCTTCTATAAAGGCAAGGACGTACGAGTGGTGATTCCTATTCCTATAATCATTTTAACCTTCTTCCTCTCCCGAGTTCCCTAGAAAAGCATGAAAGATAAAAATATGTACTACTTAATTGCCACGAGATCAAAACTGTCATGCTGGTGGAGGAGGATATGAAACATAAATATGTGTTCTTGGATGGAGATGAATTTCATAGAAAATGGTAGTTATTTTTGTCCTTGTTTGTCCTTATACTTTTTTTTGTGCTCGTGTTTGACGTCAACCTTCTGCTTAATATTAGTAACATTGATGTTACTTTTGATGACGATGATATCATTTAAAAAATAGTAACTTGACTTCTTCATTTCTTCTTCTTCTTTCTTCTTCATCAGCAATTAAGTGTTACACTAGATAGTATGTAATTTGCTACAGTTTTATATGGTAAAACGACAATTTTAATTGGCTATCATCAAAACATTTTACTGAAAAATCAAACTCGTCACGTGTCATTGTCATGGGTATGTTTATTCTTTCACTTACTTGTACAAATGTCGTCGGGGAGTAATGGGAGATCCTTCACTGATCCTATCAAACTGATATGCAGTCGGGTTTCCGTTCACCTTATCAATACGCTTTCTCGGTGGATCCAAACTATTATTTGGAGTGGATGATGAGCTAGAGTCCCAGCGTGCGATTAGCTCTGTTTCATCCTCCCTTGACGGTTTTCTCCGTTTCCGGTCCAGTAACAGGAAATATATGACTTTCTCCGTGTTATGACTGTAATAAAAGAAACACATACATAAATGTTAAATCCATTAGCGAGTCCTGCCCATCAAATATTAACAGCATATTTATCATTAACGTCATCACATCCCAAATTGTGCAAGACTTGAGAGAAAAGATGATGCTAATAAGTGCCCATTATTACCATCATCTTCTTTATTTCTTAGTATCAGAACAACCATAAGAACATTCTCGAGAAAAAAAACCAGCCCCATATGGGATTCTTTTTCATTCTTCAAAAAGCTACTACACATACACATCCTAAATATTATTATTATTATAGGTAAGCTTGTGTAAGCCTTACTCTGAACTTTGTAACAAGAGGGTTGCACACACACGCAGAAAGCTGCTTAAACTTCACCCAGCGCTCACATCACATCATCTCATCTATCTCAACAAGGTAATTCCTTTCCCCCCTTTGATGTTCCTTTCTGCGTGGGCTTCTTAATACATACAAAATATTTGTGAGAGAAAGAGAGGGGAAAGTAGGCTAAGAAGATCAGACACCTTCCGTTCTCCTCTCTTCTCCACAACCACCACCATCCTATACTCCTTGCTACCTATCTCTCAATTCAAAGTATCAGTAGAAGAAGCACAGGCTCAACTATCATCTAACTTTTTTCTTCATTTAAAATAAAATAAAAAATGACTAGTCGAGTAGATTTCCGTGCATAAGAGCAGAATATTATTATTAGCCGCTTCCGATGTGATAACTGAGCATTACGATAATACATGACTATAAAGAAGATAGATTTGCTAATGTTAATATATACCTAGATCTTTTAGCTCTTTTTCTTTACAAATATTCTACTTCTCCACTCATCTTTCTTCTTCATTCCTATTACGCAACTTATTGCAAAAGATCTTATCCATTTCAAAATATAAAAAATGTGCATACTCTCTTTGTTCTTTCTCTGTTACTGATAATATATGTGTTCATTCTTCATGCATCTATTTTTTAGTAGATTGTATACTTTTAGTTCATTGTTCATGTGAGACGGTACAGGACGCAGCGCTGCTATAGTGGATATTATTACAACTTGTAATTTACAAGCCGTAATATATGACTTGTCGACGATTCTGGCTCCGGCGGCAGCATGTATGTGCCTAGAGAACTGCCGAAATGCCAAAAAATGGACGCTATATATATTCCTTACTCAAAGTGTTTTCTATGCAATTTGCTATGCTCTTGTTATTTATGATAAGATAGTGGCGCAGATAATGATGTACTAACAACAATGCAAAAAATAGTAGAAAATACTCATTTTAAAATACTGTAGTAGAGAAATATAGATGTTGAATATTTATTTATTTATTTATAATTTTTCTTTATGTTTTCAAACATTTTGAAACTGTATTTCCTCTTTCCTTTTACAGAAATTCTATTTTTTTGTAATCGCTTGAAAGTTTCTCGTATTGACTGTTGGTTTTCCTCCAGAAGCTTTCCATCCTTTTTTCTTCCGTTTTCCGTTCTCAACAATAGAAAAAAAATTTGTTCAGGAAAATAAAACGCTTGATCACTTTTTACTGACGTGAAGTTAAATAAATAAATATATATATATACAAAAAATCGGGTGTCGGACACGGATTCGCAGGACACGCCTTTGCACGACCAAAAGTTCGCATTCAGAGTTTCGCATTTTTACAAAGTTCG
>JAQFYG010004708.1:0-10726 GCA_034694325.1 Entomobrya corticalis | reverse complement strand
AATGTCGGAAGTCAGCCAGTTTTCTATTTCAATTTTTTGCTTCAATTCCTTTTTTTCATGTTCACTGTTCACCACAATTGTTAGAATTCAGGCTAGTCAAACAACTAGATAATGACAATTCAATAGGCCCCACTACATTTGTATCTTTCTTTGAAAGGAATCCTGATTTTTGAAATTATTGTTTGAAACAAATCAAAGATCGTTATTGCCTGTTGACTGTGTACTTCAAGTGCTCACTAGATATTTCCTTTTGTGAGCATTGCGAAGTTTATCATGGCAAAAGTAGAAGCAATCTTTATAGGATTTCTCGTCACACTTTTTACCAATTACACTGAAACCAGTAGTAGTAATATTAGTGTAAATTTTTCAGTTGAGCGTAAGGAACGAGATTTGTCAGTGAATCCAAAGGTACTTCATCAATGAATTTTTTTAGATTCTGTCTTATTTATCTCTGGACGTGTAATTTACTTCTTTCTTTGATTTTCAATGTTAACTACCGATGGTTATTGGAAATAAACTTTTTTGAACTTCAGACATGGGGAGAAAGTGTGCTGGCAAATCATTCCGTGAATGGTACCTCTACCATGCCAAGAAATATGCAGTTAAAAGAAGAAATGCGAGAGTATTATCGCAATGAGCATATGATGGGGATGGGGGAGACTGTCAACTTGAATATATCTAAGTCTCAGTCTCAAACCTCACAGCCAGTGGATCTGAATGAATATGGAAAACCTATGCGTAAAGCCGTCTGTGAATATATAAAAAACTGGACACACTGTGGAAATTTAAGGTCTAACCCTTTGCACACCACGAAAAACGAAACCTGCCCAGTTAGGAAATTAAGGCGAGACGGTTTTGATTCATTAATACCATCAGTTCAGGTGAGTAACATATACTAACGGGATTATGAATATATTTTATAATTTTTAATTATGCTTGCATGTACATCTTTTAAATTAATATTACTTATTGCTTGCACTTAAGATTGTAGATAATTTTGAGCTCGGGGACGAAATACTGCTTACTGACATGGGAATAAAAAACCAATCAGAACCTGGGAACTGCACGGTCGTCATTTTCTATGCGCGTTGGTGTAACTTGTCAGCAAAAGCTGCTCCACACTTCAATGCTATTCCGAGGGCTTTTGAAAATATCCGATTTGTGGCCGTTGATACGTACAAATACCCTGAAGTAATTTCTACATTCATCATATACGCAGTTCCAACAATTCTATTGTTTCACAATGGAAGGATTCAAGCCCGATTCATAAACAAAAGTTTTGATATTGCGTCAATGTCAAAGTTTTTGGAAAAATATACAGGTTTTATAAACATATTTTTCGCTTTGAATAATACATTACCAGCTACCTTAATTGATATTAATTTCTGTTACCCTCTAATATTAATTTGTTTAAACTAGATCAACAATCTGGCCCTTTGATGATTCAATCCTCTGATTACCACGGTCCAATCCCTACCACTGCAGTACCTCGTTTTGAAGGAGAAGAATTGGTTTTTGCGTGGATATTTATTTTTATATCTCTGATCTATGGACTATTTACGAAACCGGCTTTCAATTTGTTTTTAAATGTTTGCTTATACATTCAATCTATATTGGATGATGTCGAATTTAAAGATTCAAAGTTTAAAGAGGATTGAAGCGCAGGAGTCGTCCCCTAAAGTCAAAACTATTTGATAATGCATGCATATTTACATTCCAATGATAAACTCGAAAGAAAGCAAAAAGTTATGAATTCATATTGAAAAATTGGTTTTTGTTATACTAACCTTTTGGCGCGGGGTTTTTTCAGATACACGCCAAACTGTTTCTTTAATGCAAGTCATTTCTTCTTATTTCAAATAATGTGATTTTATACTGTTTATATAAAGTGAGAATAGAAATCTGTACACAATAAAATGGCAAAATTGTAATAATATCAACCAACACAGCATCCCGGAAAAGAATTTTACTGTTTGTTATATATACAATTCACAACAACAGCCAACATTTATTTTATGTTGCGAGCAAGCACCTAGCACCGGGTATCTCATTGTCGGAAGAGAAGAGGGTTACAACAGAAGGGGATAGTCGAAGCGTAAAAAACTCATAAATGTCAGTTTATGACAATTGATAAAAATGAAAACGTATGAATAGTGTTGTAAAATACATTGTGCATTGTGAACCTGGCTGTTTATTGTTAGTTCTAGGGTATGAAATAAGGTTCCTCTGAGAGGCGCTTATTTTCCCTCTAACCAATGTATTTTTGGAGAAAGCAAGCAACAACTCTACAGAAACGAACGCTTACGTATTCTGAACGTGTTCTTTTCATAATAAAAAATAACATATATTCATTGCCGACTTCCGCTTTCAAAACTATAGATTCCTCAATTTCCTCTAGTGTGCATTCATTCGTCTATATAGTATTACGTATGTATTTCCTCATCAACTGGCGATTATAAATAAGACGCGCTGAAGATGGATTTTTGATACTTGAAGTTGAAAATTGTTTTCTGTGAATTGCTTGATGCTTGGTAAAATGATAAAATGCATACATTCGGCACTATTTCAAAATTCAAGTGTATTTTATTTGTAGAGGCAGAGGAGTTTTCATTGAATGTTTGTTCGCTTTGTTAGTAAACTTTTTGTCCAGAGAAAAATACGATAAATATAATATTACTTTGTATACATTTTTACTTCTTGCTTCGTTTATGTTGAATGAGTGCGTAACAAAGGTGGTGTTTTGTAAAAGGTACATTCAGAACTTATGTTTACGCTGCACACTAACATATAATATTATAAAAACTACCAAATTCTCTTGAGAATTTGATATTTTTGCCGTACACTTTGCATTATCCCAGTTCCTTCTCTTTTTCTATTTTTTCGATGGTCTGAAGGGAATTTTCAAAAGACATCATATCTGTGGAAGGCACATTTTTGACCCAATAAACATTAAGCTAAGAAAAACATACGAAGAAAGGCAACTTTTTCGGTTTGTTGATCTTCTTTTCTTTCCAAAAGTCGAGATTCTTCAAGAGTCAAGGGGAGCAAGAAAGCGGCTTCATATTTGAGGGTAAATGGAATGCATAGTACTAACCACCAATATAATATGGACACGACACGAACATTATGGATCGTAACGTAATGCATTCATGAATGCGGATGTAACCTTTCGAACAAAATTCGTCTAAATACATATGGCCTGTCGGCCGTAGCATTGCTGCAAAATGCACTCTAGCAATCTAAATTTTTGGTGTTAACCTATGATTTATAGCAAAAGAAAACTAAATATTAATAAACATGTAATGATAAACTGCTAGATCAAATTGATTTAGAAGCCTCAATAAAGAAATGTAAGCCACCAAGTTAAGAATCAAATAATGGCATTTGAATTCTCTTTCCAATAATAATGCTTTGCGATTAGAAAAACTGAGTCAAAGAAAAAGATGGGGGCTATGTGAGCTTCAGTCTTGATTACTGTATTTGTCATTTCCTGAGGTGGAGTCACAAGTCCAGAAAATAAAACCTTTTGGTTTCCCATCACTATCAAAACAACGATGGTTTCTATTTCACTATAATTTAGTGCGCAGCCCATTGTCAGTTATAAGATAAGTGGTTATGGTATAGGTAGTTGATATTCAAAAGCTTCAAACTTAAGGAAGTTGAACCCCTGGAAATTGTAAATGGAAAAGTTTTTGTCACAACGAGAAAAGTGAGAAAGGAAAGTCGAGCTTATGACTTTAAAAAACTACGCGGTAGACGTACCCAGTTTTTCTAATACAGATTTACTCACTTCATGAGATGTTGTTTTTAAGTTACTTTTAAACTTTTTTTTTCATATGTTGAGCTCAATGTATAATATTTTTTATATTGGTTTGGGTGACTTGTAAATTGTTAGCATTCGGTTGAACTGAAGTGTCAAAAAAAAGAAAGGAGATAAAAGTGTAGAATTGCGTTGGAAGTGGAAGTTATAAGAGTTTTTTTAACTTGTAACACTTTATATATTATCATCGATTTGGATGGAGTAGGAAAATCTCTTTCCAACTTTTGTAAAAATGTTTTTGTCCTTCAGTGAACTCTTCTAGTGTTCATCCGCTAATTTTCGTACGCGATGGAGATGTCATATAAAAGGAGACACACACATAAAACGCGACAAAGCATTTAAACAAGTACGAGAGTCTTGCAACATTATTATGTGTTGTTGTGATCCTTCTGTTTCCTTCTCGGTTTGTGACTTTTCTATGTCTGCCTGTTAGCAATGTGTCCCAAGGGCCGTGAAGAAAAGTATAATGTAAAAAGTAAGGCCATAAGCGTCACTGAAAATATTGGTCATGGGGATTGGACTAGTAAGTACCTTTCACAAATGTCTCTTTTGAAAAGTTCATCAAAGGAATTGCTGCCAAAGCTAACAGTTTTCTTTATCTATGAAATCATGTCGTATTGTGCGACAAAGTATTTTGTGTCTGCGATGACGAAATGTAGAAACTGGTTCTTTTTCGTGTCATGTCACCAAAACTTGCTTGTAAGCGAGTAAACATTTTCGAAATTCCTGCATAAATGTTTAGTCTAAGGATCTAGATAAAATGAATTGTTTAACCTTCCACCAAGAACTATGATTATGACCTTTACTTCATTTGTATAGTGACAATTAGCAAAATTACATTATGTATTCTCCGATTGTAGATTTGACTGACGATGAGTACATATGATATGTTCAAACTTACACATGATTATTGACCATTTCCTATAGAAATACCAAATACCACACCTAGATTACACATCCATTATCGGTGGATGTGTGAATGTAAATGGAAATTTTGTTAGCATATTTGTCGTGTTGTGTAGGTAGAAAGAAGGGGTAGAAAAAAAGAAAATAAACCTTTTCAACAAAAGGCAAAAGGAAAGAAAAAAATGACTTTTCGTTTTTATTGTGTTTTTATAAAATATTTTGTTTTAGTAATCTTTCGGCAGACAACTAACCAATGGAACTTTTTGAAATTTTGTTGACCTTAAAGTAGATTTTTATATAGCATTTTTTAAGCCCCACGGGTGAGAATACTATCATTTTCAGTAACGCAAATTCAGTTCCATTGATATAATCACTCAACTTTTCAAGAAAAATGAACTTGTTTGGATACTTGGGGTCTTATCTACTATTGACTCTATTGGAATTAAAAAAAGTGTTGTTTTGCTAGTATATTCTAGAGGGAAATGAGTACCTACACATCATAGGCTACACTACACACCTTGTCTTATTTCTTTCCCCCTCGCTTTCCCCTTGGAGTAATGTTAACAAAGTCTGTGTATTAATCTATAAATATTCTATTTTTTATATTCTTGCAACTATCAAAATGCTACTGGCTACTAGATTTTATTCAAACAGTAGCTTGTCTATCTTTGACTGGTTCTGTAAATGACATTTCATTGTCCCTTATGTCGTTGAACGTATAAGTATGTTATGTTCCATTGTAATAATATTGTAATATATTCCGCCACTCATGCGGGACATGAAAGTAAATGTTGTTTGCATGCAATTGAGTTTTGTTGAGATTGTTCTTGACCTGAAGAAAATTGTTTTCAATCTTGTGGATAAAACAAATTGGGAAAGTATTAGATTGTGAAAGTCCCCATTGCCTTTTTTGTGCCCTTTTATTCTCTTAGATACTTTTCACTTGTATAAAATAATATGGTTTGCGTAACTTTTTGAGTACATATTTTTTGTTTTTCTTCAAAAGGTTTCTTTTAAAATCAAACTGATGCTTACAAAAAGGGGAAATTACAAAAGAAAAAATCATTTCCATTCCTTTACAATATCCGGTTATTAAATGCAGTTTTCACTGAAATTCTATCAGATTCAAAAAAAGGCGAAGAAAACTGTATATATATTTTATCTTCTTATCCAATGGCGGAACTTGCTCATCTTTTTTCTAAAGAATCATTTCCTAAACAAAAGAATGGGCGCAAAAACGATGAGAGAAAATGACAACAGAGAAATTTGATATTTATAAGACGAATTCGTATACAGTATTGAAACATTGGGTAAATTGCGTAAAACGAGACAAAAAATATTTCAATCATCACCACCGTATTGTGAACATTCAAGAATACAATATTCAGTTTAACTCGGGCTATGTCATTCTTTTGCCCTTCTCTCTCATTCTCCTCTCCCAGTCAATAGCCTCACTATTCACCATTCTTTCACTCGATTTTCATTTATCTGCATTTCTTTACGACAGACAAACTACGCGATATTATATATACGGCCCAATAGATAATAGTCATATCATCATTGACGATGATGATGTCAGTGTACATCTCTGCTACTATTAAACACAAAAAACGAAGAAATGGAAAAAGAAAAAGAAAAGAAGGAAGAAAATACAAAAAGACGAAAGATTCATTTCTTTATTCTATGTCGTTTGTCTATATCGTTATTCTCTTTTTCTGTTTGAATGCCACCATCACCACCGACCACACCACTGCCACCACATCACACCAAGCACAAAAAAACAAACGTTTGAATGGAAGCAGACAGAGGGTGGCTTGGATGGAATATGATGATCTCTTTTTTGTGTTAAAGCTTGCTAAAGAAAAGAGAGAGAGACAGAGAGGGAAGTGAAAGATAAAACAAAAATGAAAGTATTTTTTCATCCAAATATTTTCTCACCAAATACCAACCAACCAATATTTATTTTTCACTGCTGCTTAAAGGTATGTATGTACAATTTTAGACCCTCGTTTTTTCTTGTCGCTGTGTCGCTGTTTTAGTAAAATTATATGATACAACAATACCCGCCCTCTAAATGGGGTTTCTTCATGCATGCTTACTACATTGAATATATACTACATGCGGCATTTTCATAAAATATGAGCAAAAACTCAAACCCTATGTAGGTATGTACATATTATGCTGAAAATGGGAAAGGAGAAAGAATAGTCCATATAATATATATAAATTACAATTTTTCAAGATGGCACCAACCAACAAAAACGACTCCTTATAAACTGTAGACATATTTTACCAATTCGAAGCTCAATGCAAGCTTAGGTATATAGACAAGCGATTTATAATATGTATTTATGTCTACAGGGAAGTTTTTTTGGACTTTGAACTCGATTCCATTTCCATTCAACACAAAAGGGAAATGCCTTAACTTTGGAGTAAGTTAGGTGCTGCATTACATTCCACTCCTGTTCGCTTGCTTGCTTGCTGATATCGTTTAGTCCATGGATCATTGAGCGGCAAATCGGGTATAGGGTATGTCAGATAACTTCAGATTTGCCCGTTATTTACTTCGTCTTTTTGGCCTTATTTTCTGTTATGACTTTCACTCACTCAGTGTTCTAGACGTCCTAAGTTTCTCATTGCCATTCTTCTTTCAACAGAAAAAAATCAAAAAAAGGGAAATGTTGATAGTAAAATCTTATCCAACAATAATGCTTTTCTTATGAACGGCCTTTACCTCAAGAAGGAACACCGCTGATTCATCCACCAACAAGGCCTGGCTGTACGTTGATTGCGCTTAAATATGGGACAGATATTCTTACACCAGTGAATTGATGATAAACTTTCTTTTATTCTCTTCAATACTTCTTACAGAATGCCAACTGTCAATAACCTTAATTTTGAAAGCAAGCAAATGTAGGTTGCATCACAGAGAATCTGAATTTTCTCCCGAAGAAAGCATTCATAACCATACCACTTATCAGATTCCAAGAAAATCGGATTAAAAATATCCACAGATTGGTTAGAAAATATTTTATAAATGAACATTTATGACAGAACGTACTTAGTGCGAGCACTCAAATAGTACGCACGACGGTTTTTCCTGAAAGAGGAAAATGTGTGTACTCAAACCTAATGAGCTTTATAATTTGGTTAATTAAATTTCGCATAATTGACTTACTTACAATTAGTTCCCTTCTATCGACTTTTGGTGAAACCAGTCATTTAAGCATTATTTCAGTGAATACTATGTTTGTTCACATATGTACATTTACGTTCGTCTCTAGACTCTAGACACAACATAAACCCATCAAACCCTTAAACTATATCTACTATGCCTAATATTTTGCAAACAGAGCTTGTAAGTGATATAATTCTTATATCATTCAACAGGTAAAAGATTACAAGTGATTCAATTAGCAAAGAAGTCTATTATGTGCGTATTTGTGTGCACACGCTAGAGTAAGTGACGGCTGCCACTCTTAAACTTTTGTAAGTTGTTCTAACTATCACGCTTACAAGGTTTTATAGAAGAAGGAAGGAATGATGAAAGTTAAACTAACAAATAGACAATAAAAGCGAAATGAGATAATGGTGATAAAGTTGTTTGATCTTCCTGCTCTTAATTCGTCTTATAAGAGCATCACATACTTATCTTTAGCTCTATTTTCTCCTATGTATAATCCCCAAAACTGACAACTTTTGTTTATTGCTTAAAACAAGTCGTAGAATAAAAGAAGACTAACTGTCTGAATATTGTATATAATTTATATAACGAATTATTGAATACTATTCAACGATATGAATCTACACAGAGCTTATAAAGTCTTACCGGATGCGGATGGATGGTTGGATAACCACGAAACCAAAGTAATCGCTTTGAAGATTGACTTGACGAATGAACTAGAAATCTCAGCAGCGTAAGTCAACAGGATTGTTCCCCTTGAACAATTGGTACTTTCAAAATAATATTTCTCATTATTTTACATAATATCGTGTCTTTTGGCACATTCGTATTTCTTGGTAGTTGTCATTCAGTCATCCACAATCGTTTTTCTCTTTTTAGTATGTATCACTATTAATGTTGTAGCAGCTTTTGTTTACCAAGTTTTATAAAGTAACGAAATTGTTCCTCAGTTTGAATATAATAAAGCTAAAAGTTCGCGTAATTCCGTAAATACATGGCTTGATATTGCAAATAAACTCATAGATGGATACGTTATATTGTACTGACGTAGGTAAATTGTGCCATTTCTGGAAAAAGCAACGTTTGTTAACTTAAATGTGGTTACTTGTGCATACAGTTTTGGAGACGTTGATCTTAGATGTGGTCTTCAGCAAGACTTCATATGGCTTTTCATCCATCAGCCTTTAAATAATCGCCTTTTGTTATAATAATCCCATCCCATTTTCTTCATCGTTCTTCTTCTGCTGCTGATGATGATGGCGAGGACAATGTGGTGGCATATAGGACTATACTAAAACCACGGTTTGGTTAGTTGGTGGTGTGTGCGTATATAATATTGCGTGAATCCAGAAGCGAGAAGAAAGTAAAGACACATTCCAGCGTCTCTAATCTCCGTCCACGCCATTTGCTTTCCACTCATGTGTACTCAAAACAAACTGACTGACTGCGAGACGGAGTCAGTTTTTTCTTTATACTACATCACATACATATTATAAATTATATTATGTATTTCTAAGCAATCTTTATACATTTTATGATGTATTGACTCCTAAAGAAAGCATGAGCATAGTTCTCTCTCAAAGCTTTTACAGAGCTTTCACATAAGATTTCTTAGAAAATGCATTGTCGCTGAACTATAATATAATCTTGTAAGGTTGTGTTGTAGACGACAATGATTTTCTTGTGTGGATTAAAGTGAATAAAAAGACTTATGAATTCGTCTCATCTTAAGCTTCCCCATGATCACTCCTCCTGAAGGGATGTATCTAAAGATTGAGGAAATGCAAGCTATTTTTTATATGAGTCTGTAAACTTTTCATTCAACATTTGAAACGCGTGCAAAGATGCTCTAACCGAGCTTCCAATGCAATGTGATAAAGTCAATTACATAGTCTGATATTCTTGATGGGTCTCCTCACTTCCTACCATTATTTGGATCGAATCTTTATCATATTTAAATATATTTGAACAGTGCTATAAATCAAGAACGTTTTCGAAAAATAGTGATTTATATAATTCACTCCACCTTTTCAAAGCAAAAATTTCAGTTATGTGCTAATTTATTTTCTCAAGTTAAATAAATAATAACAATAGCAAAATGCATTTGCACGACATTGTAAGTTTTAGTATTTACATAAAATTCCATGTATTCTTATATTTACCGAGTAAATGCAGCAGACGAAAGACGCTAATATTAGTAAAGAAAGCAGTATATTTATGTAAAGGAAGCTACCTAATGTACGTAAAAAGATATCATTTATTACTTTTATCATTATAATGCATCAAATCAGAAAAAGAATGTTTATATGGGAAAGACGTTCTAAAATGGGCCCTTCCTACCATTTTTATGCACATTTCCCTTTAAAGAAGGCAATTCTTACTGGCAACTGTTTTGCAGGCTACATAGAGTTAGTTGCCGCATATAATCAAAATAAATCTTCATTTTTTCCACTGCGTAAGACCAACAAAACTGCTAAAATGCTGGGATGGCCGTACGTAATGTATTATTCTATAACTTTACGCTTCGTCGTCTCCTTGCCTTGCTCCTATTGTGAATGAAAGTGAATGAAAAATATCTCCATGTATCTCTGCATATTATCCAGGACCATCGTTCAGTTCAACTAACTTTGAGATGGGATACATGTAGGCGTATAGTCCTACTTTTAACCGCTTCGGTGATTACGTTGTAACGAGAAAAAGGCAGAGTTATGCATTCTCTTTTACAAAATTTGCTCATACTAATAGCTTCATATACATTTTTTGTTAAGCAGATAATCATTCTAAATTTATAAAATAAGGAAAAATTGAAAATGCCT
>JAQFYG010004707.1:0-10726 GCA_034694325.1 Entomobrya corticalis | reverse complement strand
AAAAAATGGAGGAACTCGATAACCTACTCTTTCGAATACAATGACGTACTAACGTGACTGATTTAAAAAGACGTGACGTGATATGATTGCTTATTATGCGATGACAATAACTGAAGAAGATAAACGATAAATGATAAGGACACACGTTTCAATAGTTTAAAAACATAAAGAAATATTTATCTTCATTACCGTTCGTATTCAGTATCAGTAACTCTCATCAAAAGTGTAAAAACTGAATAATTGTTTAGTAGTATTCATTCACGTTGTTATTCTATATGCTTCGTAAAATTTTTATTGTGTGCGCTTAAGATTTCCTTCAATTTCAAACGAATCGACCAAATTTCTTTTTAACACTTTTTCATACTTAAAAAATGAGACAGTTTGTCAGCGTCACTACGGTGTGTACTAGTTTGCAAATCTTGCAATACAAACACACATCAAAACATTTCTATTTTACTTATGAAGAAAATAACAATAAAGTGCTAACTTCATTAAGATTTTGATTTCCACGCTTCCGTGATTTTGAGAGTGAAATGTGAAATGCATAGTGTGAATTGAATACCATGCATAGCGGCAGCGGTATGTAGGTTTTGTACTTGTTTTTTGCTTCAGTAATAATTTCAGTAAAACATTTATTATGCGTAATTAATTAATGTTTTCAGACTCACAGAGTTGACAGCTATTAACAAAAACTATATCTCATTTACCTGATTTACCTGCGCATTTAATAAAGTAAAATGACAGCATTTTTTATTTAAATTATGCAATTTATGTGGCTGTCATTAATTAACATGAGAGTGTGACGTTATGTTTATGTTATAAAAGGAGGAAAGAAAAGTGCGTAGGTAAATCGAAATCTAGATCTTTAGACATTATATAATTTTTTAACAAGTTCCACATGTTCAGTTAAAAATAATAGAAGGTACAGTATTTAAATAAGAAAATAAGCAATAATTATTATCAATGTTACGGTTTCTCCATTTTTGGTTTTGTTTCAAATAAACGTTTATAAATTCTTAAAATGCCCCATATTCGTATGCGTTTATAATTTATAGCTAAAAATTTATAAAAATACTTTCTGCTAAACTGCCAGCAATTTTTGCAACTTATGAGCGCAAACCGACCTTGTATAATCCAAATGTTTTATTGTGATTTATTTCGAATATTTTTTAAAACTTCAAATCTTGGTCCCTCTCTCTGCAAACGATTCTATTTTATAACGAGCCTGGTAGTATATGGTATGGTTGGTATGGTAGATACGAGGTACAATGAACTTAATACTTCGAGCAAACAGCCAAACATAGGGAATTGCTCCCAAAACTCCAATTCGACTATCATATCTTCATTCATCGCCATCTCCTCTTTTCCTTTAGAACAAGGAACACTATTGTTTGATGCTACCTCTGATATGAAATTACCCATTTTGTAAGAAATGGAAACTAGAGGAATGGGTCGGGTCTATGGTCTATTACATAAGTTATTGTATTTTCAGATATTATAAAAGCACTAAGAATCTCATCATCCATTCCAGTTTAGTTTTGTAGCTCATCCCTAAAGTTTTATCTGAGCAAATCCAATGTCAAAATATCGAGCTGAAATATGATAAAATTTAGCTGTGTGTAGCCAGCCGTCTTTTCTTAATGTTTTTTCTGAAAAGAAAACATCGTTTTATGTGCGTGGATGGTTTTGGGATGGTTATTATAACGAGAACATTTGAATAGTCAAGTCGGTCTAATATAAACAGTCAACAGTGAAGGCTGTTCAACTTGCATAATTATTATCATCATCACCGCCGCGAAAGATGAAGTTCATCATTAAGATAATCGACACTTTCATATCGTGCCCTTTACTTTCAACTAGACTAACAGCATGTGCACACACACCCTTTTATTTATCTTTTTTAGTTTTAAGCGTACCCTTGGTCCTTGGTCATGAGTAGTTTAATGTCTGTTTTATATCAAGCAACGAAAATTGGTTCGTTAGGTAATAATGATGTGTGGAATGACATCAAACACTTTTTTAAACATAACTTTTGCTTCATCAACATAACCATACTTCTTTGTATTTGTTTTGAAAAGTTCACACGGTGGTTTTAACGATGACATGAATCTTAATAACTGTTGTGAACCTTCAAAAACTTTTTCTTTTCCAACTCAAAACTCTTACTTTTTTGGGTGTCAAAACCAACTTTTTCAAAGTATCTACACCCTACACACTAACGTTCTTTTGTTTATGCAACAACCATAAATGTATTTCTTTGGATTTCATTTTTTATGCTTGAATTGTTCTCAACTAGAAACAAAAAACGAGAAAAACTTACGCTGCGATATAGTTTGTGCTAGTTCATCTCTATAAATTTTATCATTTATCCTTGTTATTCAAGATTACTTCACTTGCGCAAGATATTATTCTCCATTCGTACTTTGAACCACGTACTTCTGGAGAATCATGGCTTGTCTTTCTGTGAAGACTCGAGCGGCAGCAGTGATACAGCAAGCAAACCATCTTCACAACTAGAAAAGTGAAAACTTACTGTGTAAATAAGTTATGAAGTTGTCTCTTGAAAGATATATTGGTTGATAATCGACATTTCTCAAACTAAAACTGTTGGTCTAGAGTTTAGAGACTTCCGCTCACTTACATAATATACAGCCTGCAAGCCAATCCTTACGTTTCGTATTGTCTCACGTATCAAGTATCTGCCATGAACATTCAGTTTGCGCAATAAGTTTCCCACACGAATAATGACACCCTATATACTACATAACAAGCTTTCCAGGAAAGTTTACCGAGAGAGAAAAAAGTCTGTTATCAGTAGGGCACAGTGCTTCATTTCCTGAAAATAAAAAGTTACCTATCAGCATGCCAGTAAATCTTTTTTTACATAGAACATAGGTACCAGCCGCCACAGAGGACCACTGCCCAAAGAAACTTTCTTTCCGTTGGAGAGTTATTTGATCGAGCTGGTTGGCCTGGCGTACTGGCGTATCTATTAAGCTTGCAGATTTCACTTTACCTTGTTGCTTTCTGTGTACGTAATAATGTATATATTGGACTGTGTACGGAGTAGGTAAATGTGCAAGATTGAGCAAATTTTATCAACTCATTTTGCAACCGCCTTGAAGTTTATCAACTTTTCTTGGCCTCGTGCTCGACAGCAACCTTAAGTTGGGTAAATGATTAACTATGAATCATTGCAAAGAAAACGAAAGGGTGGTAGTGGTAGCTCATAAACTTCACTATATGCTTAGTTATGTCATTATCAAGTGAACTACTACATCTTATTTTTCACCTCACTTTGCGTACTACTTCTTTCTTGGCAAAACGTTCTTTACATTGCACATTATACACTACCGTTTCAAAAACGTTAATAAATATGATTTACTTCTTGACAAAAAAAAATCAAGAATATTATTGCCATTGCTTTATATATATTGTATATATTTAGCTTGAAGCCAGGCCCAGGGAAACTCCTCGAGTTCAAGGCGTTCATATAGGGGTACCATAGCTTGCTGGACAATTCAACATTCAACAGAAAGTTTGTGGAAATGCCCACATCATATATATCATAAAATTCAGGACCCAAAGCAGTGTTACCGTTTCAGGAGAAAGATTTTCGGTTTTTCTAGAGTAAGGTCATATATTTATTATGTATATGTTTGCTATGCTCGAGTACAACATTTTTATATTCCGCATAGAAATACGCCAGCTTTAAAATAGATGTGTTCACTTCACGTACTGCTCACCCTTCCGTTTTACAGTGGAAAAGGGACCTATGTGGTAGGTAAGAACGAGCAACTTTGTTTTGGTGCATAAGTAAAATGATAAGGACATCATGTGCGTATGAAAAATACAATTTCCACACCCCACCCTCAACTTCATCTGGGAAATGGCTCATAGAACCTGCATACTTTTCATGTATGTTATGAAGTGACTAAGATCGATTCCTTTATCGTGCTTATTTGTCACCTACTTATAAATCATCGTCGCCCCATCGACCTTCTTTTATTGCCTTTTTATACATTGGAGAAAAGGGAAAAGATGTTCAATCCCATTTACCTTGGTGTGCGTGGTTAAAAATGCGAATGCATACATACTCCAAACGCCTTCTTATAACATTTGAAAAGTTATATTAATGACCATCCCCTCCTCATTCACACGATGCAAACAACAAAGTACAGAAAATAGATAGATCTTCATCATTCAAATTATTTTGTCACTGGAAATGCAAAGGTATGCATACTGTCATGTATATTCATCATATTACATGAGAAACAATCAAGTTGCATTATTCCGAACATTTTTTTGGCTGGGTGAAACACACGCCAAATATTACGGTTTAAGGGCAACCCCCAAGAGTAACGTTTTTCCCAATGGTTGTTGCTAACTCAAACCGACTATTTCCTTCCAAGACATTGTATCGCACATTCAAAATATTTTTTCTTCCTAGTTTCATTTTCCGCTTTTCTTATTTTTCCCATTCATTTTCACCCCTTTCACACGAACGCAACCATAACATGAATTTTAATATCCTGCTTTCACTCGTACATGATTAATTTCTACCATTCCATACCTGGAAGCAACAACCGTGCGATACCCACAGTTGTTGTCATCGTTCGCACTCATATTAAACGCTCTATTTATTCTTCTTGATTACTAAAGCTTTCTTTCCACAGCATTCTCATATCCCCAAGAAAAAAAGTTTGGTTGGATTTTTGAATTTAAATATCTGGTTTTCTATCCGCTTATTTGCCCTTAAATTCCCTGTTTTTCTCGCATACCATCCAATCCAAGGTTAATTAGCCCAACTTAATTTTATATGAGTGTATACGTACGCACTCGCTGCAATCCCAAATAAAAAAGATACCAATCTCAATTCAAATTTTTCTTTCGCTCCAAGCAAACTTTCATCTCATTTCGTTTTCTCCTGATTCTATTACATGGATGTTTGTCATGCACTTTCTTTGCAAGGGTTTCTCCCAACAAGCGATATATACCCATATTTACGTAGATATACCTATACTCACCTTTTCTCATTTTAATGAAATTAGTGTGCTCTGAGAAAATTAGAAAAAAGAGAAAACGAGGAAATCACAGGGTTTATTACAAACTCATCCAGCGCACCATACTCGCTCTTCTTGTTCCCCCTATTTGAAAACTTGAACTGCACACTGCAAACTCAGTTTTTAAACTTTCGTCTTTTTTGTCATTCACTATTGAAGCTCGTAAAGTTTGTCTTTCTTGCCATTTCTTTTGTCACTAACGACGCTAAATAGGCTGCTTCAGGGCCACTTTGAGCGTATTAAACGAAGAATATTATTATTATTACAGGAAACTAGTCAGCAGTTACTCAGCACTGTTAAGTGTCCATACGTATGAATACCACCACTCTCATGACTTGCTCAAGAGTTCAACTTGAATACACTCCGTCACATCATCAAAAGTCCAAAATTACCCATTTCCACAGACTCCATTATAAAATGGTTCTCATCCAAAAAATACACAACACTAACTCATTCACTTACATCATTTAGTTGACTTTTTCTCCTATATTCTCGTTTTTATTATTACATTATTGTTAGTATTGGTGGAAAAAAACCCAGTCATCTATATAGATACGTAGTTATATCAGAACGGATCGAATAATGGCTGTTTATACACACTCTTTCAAGGAGGAGAAATTGCTTTTATACGAGTTATTATTACAGCACAATGTTTAGATTACCTCGTTCCCCTTCCTCCTTGGAAGACCAAGCACTCTCACTTTTAACTTTTCCCAGCACTTCTACCACTCCAACGCCAGCTCATATAGTGCCAAGAAAGTGAGAGTATAACGTAACCGCTTCTACATTAGATGTTCATCGAGGCAGCCTTACGCAACCTTATTTCACCCAAATAGCTTTTCACTCATTCATTCACCACGCTATGACGCTCTCTCTCCTCCATTTCTCCTCCACTCTCCCTTTTCCCTTCTTCCCATATTTTGAAGATTCTAGTCACTTTTCTCTCTCAATTTACGTTCACGTACAAAGTACATATTCCGCAATAAGAGTAATGATTCATATCAAAATTGACACGATATTTCCTATCATATCACATCAATATCAATATCAAGATTACATTACCATAAAAGGAGCAGAAGACCCGTTTTTGTGTATTCTATCTCAATAATGATCATGCTCTAAAATAAACATACAAGCCCAAGCAAGGTACAAAATAAACACTGATGCATCTTCTCGAGTAAAATGAGCTACTGCTATGTGTTTACCCTACCATGACTAAAGAAATAGAGAGTGAGAGTGTTCTCTCTCTCAAGTCAGCATTATTTTTTGCCCTATTATAATAATACACTTGACAGCAATAAACATGTATCGAAATCGAAACATTATTATTATAGAATGGCACATTGATACATATTCACATATTTTTATCCTTTGGGGTTGGATAAAGAAGACAACCAATTTAGATTCGGTTTCACACAACTGACACTATAAATGGGAACGGTGAGACCGTATAAAAGAAAGAAAATTATAACAAGAGCAAACGAAGCAATACAAAAAGTAAAGTTAGAGAAAAGAAACCGAAAAAATGAAAGAAAGAGAATTGTGATTGTGCCGTTGTTTTTTTTGTATGAAACTAAACTCATGTCCTATAGTAAATACAGCAGTGCTCAAACAATGGCATCATTTCCAAGGGTAAATAACACAAAAAGAAATTTAAGAAAGACCATTATGCATATGGAAGTATTGCAGTGTAGCATAAAAGAAAATGAGAGTGGATAAAAGTGTCACATCTTATTTTTAGGTTTGTTGTGTGTGAATGAAAAGAGCAACAAAAAAGTGAGAGTGTATTTTTCTGGTGGCGTATTTGTTCATTTTTTGTCGGGTACGACATTTTGAGCGTGAAAGTGTAAGGGACAAAAGTTGTTCTCTCTACGAAACTCTCTTGTGACAATGTATTGTATCTTGTTTCGAATTGTGTCTTGGATTTTCTGAAACAATATTGGGGAGGGCAAATGATTATTGCCAAATTGTATTTATTTGCCTGTCAACCCCAATGAATGTTCGTTTGCAATAATAGAATTGGACAAATACTAGTCTAGCAAGGATTTTTTACAATGCAGTGGTGCTGGCACATTAAACGAAAGAAAACATATAAACCAACATCCAACTGACAATTTATGTACAATGTGTTTCATTAGATGTACAGATTAGTCAATTTTCTACGTAAAACGTAACAAAGGCCAACTGTCCCCTAAAATCTTTTAATTTGATTTAGCGACTAGATGCATGCACTTCATTTTTGTTCAATTATTATTATTATTTCTATTACACACAACAACAATAAAATATAATGCACCCATATCATCCTAAGATCAGACTATCAAGTGCATGAATCTCCCTGTGCGTAAGGTTATGAGTTTTTAGGGGACATGCGACAAATAAAAGTTATTTGTGTGGACGTACGCACCAGCGGTAGTTATCATCAGAGCAATCAATAATATGACTCAAGCTCCATAAACGACATTTTTTGATGTTTTGATTTGATAATCTGTTGATTCTGCTTGCACTTCATAAAAATGCAATCAAAATGCATTGAATTTATATAAATATGCACCTATTTTACAAGCTGCCTTATATGACAAGAGAAACATGCAATTTGCTGCATGTGTCCAATCAAAGCTAACTAAATTTAGTAAAACTACAAGAATATGCGTCATCGACAAAAACGACTGCAGTTGCAGTTGTAACGCAGAATGCACCAAAATAAAATAAAAAGATTTAGATAATCGGCATGGGGGAAGGAGAACAGAACTTTATGGCTCTAATATTTACTTCAATTTGTTAATGAAGAAAAGCACGCAATGGAAAATAATGGATTTTTGGGCTATTCAATAAAATCTGATTTGATGTTTCTGTGATTGCAACAAATAAAGATTTTTTCAAAAGGTGCACCCAAAGTAACATCCCCCAAACACAAGAGATGGCTATATGCTCTTTATTCATTATTGAAGTCATTAATCTACACCTCTAAGAAGTAATATTGCATTTAATACGCTCTAGCACATTTTTACTATTTTTCTCGGTTCACCTCATCCGGTATAAAACCCACCTCCTCTTTTCTTAAAACCTCAATATCAATTTGCATCTTCAAAATTATATTAATCACTTTTTACAGCCTTACAATAAGAAATGGTCCATCTATTTTTCTTCTCCACCAATCTACAAAACAAATTACTGCCGAGTATGCACCTGCATCTGTCTTGTTAAGCGATTGAAAAACTATTTACAATAATATGCATAGTTTGAACCGATTCCAATTTCCATTCGACTCGAACGAGATGCACACACCCATTTCGTATCTTGAGACATCGTATCTGGTGCTAACTGCACCCTCTAATTTTATTATTAGTTTTTATCATAAAGAAACTTTAAGAACAAACGTAAAGTTATGGCGAATATACTGTTTTAGAAGGAGTCGATTTCACACTTGATAAGATCTCTCCTTAGTAGTGTTTCATACGTCTTTGTACGAATTCATCAGATCGTTACAAATTTTACGACAACGAGATAGGCTAGTTTTCAGATTTTAATTGGATCTACATTCGAGGCTGTCTTTCATTTTAATGTTTTCTGTCGTATCTAATTAAACACACTACGATAATGCTAAAGACAGATAAGATTTTAGTACAACAAAAGATGCTATCCTTTTCTGATAAAAACACGCGTAGTCTGTAGACGTAATATTGTTAGCAAGCCAATTTCGGTTTTCACTATTTATGGATCTAAGAATGTGTTCAAGTCTGTAGTACAAGTATATAGAGTCATATGCAAAAACCCATTTTCTGTTGGTGCAGCGGAAACTTTCTCCTCAAAACTTTTTCCCTCTAATCCATTTTGGAAAGCTCCAGAGAATATAAATTGCATTCTTACCAGTGACTTATAGAATAGAGAACGACGTATAAAGTCAAGTTTTCCTTCCTTTTCCTTTCGCTGAACGTCCTACAATTTTCGTGCTGCCTTCTTGAGTTTGAACTATGTTTAGTATGTGTACAATGGCAGGGTAGGTGGAAAAGTCTTCCTTGAACTTTAAGTCAAGAAGCTGAGCTGAGACTGCTTTGATTTATGAGCACTCTTCTTGGGACTTGCTACTACTAGGAAAAGGACAGCGGATGCATTCTTCTTTCGCACGCACCCACCTTCTTCTTACTCCGTCCCGTACGCACGCCTCCACTTTCTCGAGTGATCTACAAAAAGAAATGCATACAACAAGAAAACAAGAGTTTAAACGACTGAATGATCATTACAAGCTGCATTACACATTACACTGGTACTCGTTCATTGTTTTTTAGTGTTTCAAGAGAACAGCATGTTCGTTACAGGATTATATGTTGTAAATTGAACAAAAGTGTAAGCCTATATAAAACTCTTTTCCTGACTTGCACAATAATGAGACGTGTTGGTCATGGCATGCAGTAGCATAGTGCGTAACACAATTTTGTTATGCCATTTTGTCAACATGTATCGTGACATGAAGCTTAGATGAACCCTTTTGTACTCCAGAGAAACCATCAACTTCGTTTCGCTGATTAGTTGAAATTGCATTTGTTTCCCTTCTCCAGCTTCTTCTTATTCATTTCCTAACTCAAGGAAGCAAAATCTTTTAGATCTTCTTGATACTGCTGCATTATTATACGACGGATACGAACATGAACATAAGGACTCGTCGTCACTCAATAATACATGCTTGAGTGCAACTATGTTGATGATGATAGTGCATCCCTGGCAAGGACGTATTACGTCTGTTCCCTAATTCTCTTTCCCTCGCCATGATGAACCCCTTTCCGGTTGTTCTTTTACATTATTTACAACCCAAGCATGAAGGCATGGAATATAGGTATGTCATGTGGTGTAACTAGGCACATGCAGCAGCACGCTGAGTTTGGCTTGTGTTCGAGTAAAAAAAGGAAATATGTATATTTTCATGAATGATGATGATCAAATGAACCAGTCGACTAGTCTGGCGTAGCCTATAGTATTGTTCCGATACGACCAGGAAGAAAAAATGTAAATGTGTTTCTTTTGAATGTGTCGGCTTTCAAACAAAAAAGGTAAAGCAGAGAGATCCGTAGGGCCAGGATTACGGTACAAAGGAGATTCGGTTAACAATCCGTGTGAAATTGCATTTCCTTCCAGGGTTCCGACCAACAATATTCAAAAGACGAGGTTAGGGGTTGTACGCAGATCATAATATTGTAACAAACACCTATTGTACGTGTATGCAAGCACATCAAGCAAACTTGGACCATTTGAAATTCACAGGGGCCAGGTAAAATTGGAATAGTAAGTTGGATATAAAAATATATGCGCTCTATTATAAACAAGGATTAAGAAAAGACCCCCTCTACTACCTCAATGTTTCTTTGTGCTTTTCAAGATAACAGTAAAGCTGTACAGCAGTAGTTCATATAGTGAGTTTAACTCAACAAGAAAAAAACCAGTGGAACAGAAGAAGAAAATAGGTGTACCAAAAGATATTTTACGAACGTATGCATTTCCCTCTTATCCGACAGAAAATATAAACGACTTTTCTTTTTAGGCTGAAGGACAAACCAACTAGCAACACAACAGCTTGATTTTCATTGGAATATTTCCTTAAAAAGCAAAGTTTTTCCATTTATTTTGAAAAACATCACAACTTACTTCCGTCCGACAACGACACCATT